>WEDG01010947.1:0-28402 GCA_017591395.1 Schistocephalus solidus
ACTTCAAATTATGCTTCTTGGGTTGCCCGTATTCCAATTTATTCATGTATTTATTCATGTATACTAGAACAGTTGTCTCGGCTGGACAGATATCTCATTGACATTTGAGAGGGGTAGTCCCAGCGTTATTATTGCTTTTTTGAGAAAGGAAGACAGAACAGTTCCGGCTCGTCCACTGGAGGGCAAGGGTTGGTAATGGATCAGTTTGATTGGCGCATACTGATCCATTGGCTTCTTGAAGCAAACAAGCCTCTTATGAATGTTAGGGACCACAATAAGGGATGAACTTGTAATGCCGGAATCGTTCCAGCTAACTAAAAATTGAGCTACTTGTTCGTTTTCCTGTCGGTTGCGATCGGATTTATTAAGAGTGGCGGTTAGGGTGCTCCCCGATCGCGTTATGGGGCGAGTATGTTCCACTGGCTTTTGCCAATCTACTATGTGCTTAAAGTAGTTACTTCTTCGCTTGGGTACATAAGTAAGAGCAGCAAGCAGGCGAAGGCATATCAGTGAGGCACCTTGTTGTACCTTTGATAACTAGCACTGGCGTTTCAAGTATTGCTTAATCTTTCACTACTGGAGCATTCGTTAATGAAGACTCACCGATCGCTAACGGAACTCACGCGTACCGTTCTGTTTGGGGTTTACTCTCGAGTCCCGCCAGACGCCGCACAGCGGCTAGTGTCATAGGCAAATGCCCATTGTCGGCAAAGACAAGGGGAACTGGAGAGGCCAATTCTGGCTCATTAGCCGGCATCAGCCAGTCATACCCAACCACAGATGGTGCATCACCCGAGGTTGGAAACCGGGAGCTTTTGAACTAATATTCAGATTTACTTTCTCTTTAAAGCTTCTGTAGTGGCTTTTAATACTGCCGTTCTCGTCGACGTTTTCATTCAAGGAATAAAAAAGGTCTGACAATTCCCATTCGAAAATTCAACAGATGATTTGGAGAACCTACGCGCTGCTATCGATAACATATCTTCAGACCAGTATAGTTATAGGGATGATTGGAACGTCGTAGAAATTTAAAACATTAAATCGATAATTTCCTTTTGTTTGTATAAGTGTGTCATGCAAGAAGTGTGCATAGAAAAAGGATGGTAAAAAACAATGTGGTAGGCAGCAGTGAACATTTTGTAGAGCCGTTCTAGGGAAAGGAGAGGAAAGAGATGGTGCGGAGGAATGCATGCAGGCAAGCAACCGTTGGCCATGCTAAGCGCGGAGCTTGTATGAGGTTCTTTTGTGCGCACAAGACCGGTTTCTTCAAGATTATGCCAGTCGCTTCTGCTGCTGCTGCTAGTAGAAATTGACCAAGTGGATTGTGGTAGTTTGTTTGGGTCCACACTATGCCCGGAGTTAACAAGGTGGGCAAGGATGGCTCTGTTTATGCTCTTGGCTTCCCCTTTTCTCAGCCATGCTGGAAGGTGTTCTCTTATTATTTTGGATAAACGGCAACTCGTGCGACCATTATAACCTGCTCTAAATGAGCAAGTAAATGAGTAAATGCACATGGAGGTAGTTTCAGCCGGCAACCTATCCTGACCTTCGCCTCTTAAAAGAAGGTTGGTTGAGAAAACTATCTGTAGTCTCGCTGCTGGGAACGTTTGTGCAATGGCTTGGTTTAGGCGTCTTTTCGGTATTTTACTAGCCACATCCCATTGGAAGGACACTTTGAGGAAAGAGTTTTCTTTTCTACATTAAGTGTGACAGGTTTCATTTGTCTTGCAACATAATGGTTTGTAATTAACCGGTCAGGATACCTGTGCTCTCGAAGTACGTTTCAACGCTCCCTATAACTGTACTGGCATTAATAGAAGTTTTCGAAAGCAGCGCGTATGCTCACCAAATCGTATTTTTAATACAAAAAGTTCCAAAAACAGAGAAGCACTTACCAAGGATTGTCACTAGTTCAGATATAATGTTTGATGTATATTGTGAATTTGATGATGGCGTTCCTCCTATTGACAATGACGAGGAGATGTAGTTGCCGAGGATGGACTCCAGTCCATTGGGGTTGTAGCGCAGGTAGAATCCGGCAACACACATGGCAGCGCCAATAAGCTGGACGAAAATACATATAAATGAATAGACTCGAAAATGCTGAGATCGGGTTTTCAGATGGAATGAGCGACTAAAATGATCACTGAGGAGGATGGTTTATGCATTTAAAAGTCAGTTGGAAAACACGTTTTTAGTAATTTATCATCAGTCCGTTACAATTAGATGGGCAATGAAATCGTGAGATATGTACAGAGTGTATATGCTTCTTGAGTGTGTACGCGTGTGTATGTGTATGACGTCCTCTTAGGCCTCCGGTCTTCTTGACTCTGTCTTGACACCGGGCTCAAGTGGGGAGGAGGAGAGAGTGCGGTAGATGCAGCGCAAGTCTACTATCACTTTAAACTAAATTACGCGCAAGTCACCGTCCCTGCTCCACTTTCCCATGAGTATACGGTGGACATCGTCGGACTACGATGGTCGAACTGTCGTGTCTCCAACATCAGGCAACTGACCGGCTCCGACATTGGTCTGATTTTGGGGGTGGGGGAGATAGTAAGGTGGAGAGCTCAGCGCATTTTTCTCTCTATAAACAAGCTGACACACTTGAAACTATCACGGTGCGCTAAAAGCCGTGGCCTCCACTTGCCTCTTCGGGGAGACAAGTTAGCCACCATCATCAGCGCCTACGCTTCCCTAATGATGAGCACTAATGCGGTGAAGGACAAATTTTACGAGGACCTGCACGCTCTGCTGGTGACGTGGCCGAAGGCAAATAAGTTGCTTGTCCTTGGTGACTTCAACGCCCGCGTGGGGACAGACCAAGCTGCTTGGTCGGGAGTGCTGGGTCCCCACGGTATTGGTAAATGTAACGATAACGGCCTCCTTCTTCTGCGAACCTGTGCGGAGCACCGTCTCCTGCTGACCAATACCTTCTTCTGCCTCCCGATGCGGCAAAAGGCGACCTGGGTACATCCACGGTTGAGAAACTGGCAACTCTTGGACTATGTTCTCGTCCAAAGTCGAGATAAACAGGACTTGCTGGTGACATAGGCGATCCCCGATGCCGACGGATCACCGCATCGTCATCTCCAAGATGAGGCTTCGTCTGCAACCACACAGAAGACCGGAGGGTTAGCGGCCACAAGGTAAATATAATACTGTTTTGTTGAATACGCCTGCTCACCATCTGCATTTCAGCAACGAATTGGCTAACCAACTAGCCAACATCTAAGTCGCCGACGCAGACATTTCCGTGGAGAACCGCTGGTGTCAGCTGAGGGACACCATCCATGCCACCGCCCTGAATATCCTCGGCCGCACACGTCGTCAGCACCAAGACTGGTTCGATGACAATGACGCAGCTCACAATGCTCTGCTCTTCGAGAAGAACCAGTTGCACAAAGCCTACGTAGATAGCCTACCACTGCAAACAAGACAGCCTACTACCAAAGTCACCGCCTTGTACAGCAACGCCTGCAGGAGATGCAGGATGCCTGAATGACCCGCAAAGCCGAGGGAATCCAAGGGTACGTAGACAAAAACGAATAGAAAAAACTTCTTCGCCGTCACCAAAGCTGTCTATGGACATCCCATCAAACGCACCGTCCCTGTTCTCAGTTCCCAAAGGCATGATGCTACTCACTGAGAAGACGCAAATCCTGACGCGTCGCGCAGAACATTTCCAAAGCGTTCTCAATTAGCCCTCCACCATCTCCGACGCCGCCATCGATCGCCTGCCTGAAATGGAAATCAACGCCAACCTTGATATCCCGCCCTCTTTCCAAGAAACCATCAGAGCCGTGCAGCAAATCTCCAGCGGGATAGCACTTGGCTCGGACGCGAACCCTGCTAAGATTTACAAGCCTGGCGGACCCCAACTGATTAACCGACTCACAGTGCTCTTCCAGGAGATGTGGCACCAAGGGCAAATCCCTCCGGATTTATAAGACGCAACTATTGTCCACCTGTACAAGAAGAAAGGTAAGCGCCAACTCTGCGAAAACCACCGAGGACTCTTGCTGTTGAACATCGCCTGAACCATGTTCGCCCGCATTCTCCTCAATCACCTGAACGCTCACCTGGAGCAAGGACTGCTCCCGGAAAGCCAATGCGGCTTCTGACGACACCGAGGAACAATCAACGTGATCTTCGCCGCTCGCCATTTGCAAGAGAAGTGCCAGGTGATGCGGACTCACCTCTACAATGTGGCTTCCGAAGACACCGCAGAACAAGCGACATGATTTTCGTCACTCGCCAGCTATAAGGAAAGTACCAGGAGATGCGAACCCACCTTGACACTTACTTCGTGGATCTTATGAAAGCCTTGACTGGGTGAAACTCGATGGTCTGTGGAAAGTCATGCAGAAATCCGGCTGTCCTGAGCGGTTCACGCACATGGTGCATCAGCTTCATGACGGGATAACGGCACGCGTCACTGACAACGGGACGGTATCTGAAGCATTCGCAGTGACCAATGGAGTGAAGCAGGGCTGCGTATTGGCTCACACCCTGTTTAGTCTCATGTTCTCGGCTATGCCGATGGACGCTTACCGGGATGAGTAGCTTGGGATCCACATTGCCTACAGAACTGACGGGCACCTTCTTTATCGTTCGAATATGCAGGCCCCAACGCGCGTGTTTACGACTACAGTCCATGACTTGCTCTTCGCAGACGACTACGCACTTAACACCGTGATGGAGGAGAACATGCAAAGGAGCATGGACCTCTTCGCCGCAGGCTACGCCAATTTTGGATTAACAATCAGTACAGCCAAAGCGGTGGTAATGCACCAACCGCCGCGCAGCGTGGAATAAAATGCTCCCCGAATCATTGTCAACGGTGGTCAACTCAAAAATATGGAACCTTTTGCTTATCTGGGAAGCAAGCTGTCACACAAAACAAGAATCGATGACGAGGTTGCTTAACGGATCTTCAAAGCCAGTTAGGTCTTCGGCCAACCGAAGGCCTCCGGGTGGAATCGCCACGGTATTCACCTGAACACTGAACTGCAGATGTACAAGGCCGTCATCTTGAAGACGATTCTTTATGGAGCAGAGACTTGGACCATCTACTTGAGCCAAGCCAATAAACTGAACCACTTCCATCTCCCCTGCTTACGCAGAATACTGTAGCTGGGATGGCAAGACAGGATCACGGCCACCTGGTAAGAATGGACGACGAGCAACTTCTCAAACGACTTTTCTAGGGAGATGTCGCTGTAGGTGCTCACTGGCGGGGACGTCAAAAAAGATGCTACAAGGAACATTTGAAGAAAAATCTGAAGCAACTGCAACTCAACCCGTTGACCCGGGAGTATCTCGCCCAGGATAGACCGGCCTGGAGAAGATCCATGAAGATTGGTGCAGCAATCTATGAGGCCAACTGGATCGCCGCAGCGAAGACCAAAATGGCGGCTTGCAAATCACACGCACCGCGGATCAACACAACTAATCCACATGCACGAACAACATGCCCACAACAACAACATGCCCGCAACAACAATTCCAAAACATCAACTTCTGCCACAAATGTCTCAGACCCCACGACGACGACCACCACTTCATCGACGCCCCGCCACCCACGATCACAGACATTATCGTCCATCCTCCACCCCCTGCGCCGATCATGGCAACGAACACCACTTGCCACACTCCCGCCACATCAATATCCACCTCAGGCTACCTTCTTCCTCCAACTCCACCACCAGTACCAGCGATAGGGAATCGGAACTATCCTGTCCTCATTGCGATCGCACATTAATCTCACACATCAGCCTGATAGGTCACTTGCAAATCCATCACACAGCAGAGACCGCTGCCTCCATTGCCCCCAAATTCCCACGCGAATTCATTAATCGCGTGGGCTTTTTCAATCACATGCGCATCCACGAAAGCGGAATCCACCGCGATGCCATCACAACTTGCGCACCCATCAACACTTCCCATAGTCCTCCCATGAGCTCGAATACCAGTACCAGCAGCAGAGCCCCCCCCCTGAAATCAGCACTTCTTGACCTATCTTGTCCTCATTGTCACCGCACATGCACAACGCGCATCGGCCTAGTTGGTCACTTGCGAATTCATCGCACAAAGACCGGCGAACCAGTGCCAGGAGCACAACCATGGACCCGCCACACTCAACTCAACTGTTCGCACGGCTCACGCACATTCACACACCGCATGGACCTATATGGTCACATGCGTCTTCATGAAAACCTGCGTTAGAACACCGCCGGCTATACCACAACACTACATCTCTCCTCATCAGCCTCTGCACCTCACATGATCACACGTAACACCAAAAACATGCTCTCAGGCTGCATAGCTGATTGAGAGGCAAGCATGATCATCGGTTACTTCATCATGTGGCTCCTTTGCTGCATGTGTGATCTGAGCTTGAAAATATCACGGGGGATAAGCACCATGGGCTGGAAGGTTGCCAACGGACAATTACACTCAGACCTTGCAGTCAGTTCAATGTGGGTTGTGTGGAGTGGCTGACTTGTGGTCTGTGAGTCACGCTGCAATTGCCTCTTCTTAACGTGACATCTGGTTATCTCCCACATGTTAGATGTGAGCCGTTAGAAACCCTGCTGTGTGAAATCGTGGTGCATTTGGCACAAACGAGGAAGCCTTGCCTTTCGGGAACGTTTATTTGACACGTAGTTGTCTTATTAGAAGCCTCACCGACATCTTGTGTCATTTTGGTTACCCTAGAAGACAGTTTGATAGTTGGCTGCCTATTCGTGACCTTTACCACACATAGAAAGCTCGTTTGCTTCGATAATCCAATCAATCGGTGTGCGCCTCTTCCTAATGAACTTCTGATTGTCCTCGCTGCTTTCTTTCTCGCTGATTTCTTCCAGGGACGCACAATAAGGTATTTTGCAGCCCAGTTTGTATCGACAAATGATAAAAATCCTCATTTTTTTCCCAGGAATCTTCGGGCGTTAATGCGTTATTTTGTAAATAAGGGAAATTCCGCTTCCCCGATGAATTAGAAAAAGAGAATCAAAAACGATAAGATGGGCATGTACATATTTCCTTGGCTAATATGAATTCTTGTCCAAAAATGTTACTCTGAAGCGTAGTTGTTTAATCAAAATTAACCTTAGAGACCAATTTAATAAGCGAAGAATTGAAAACGCATTAGTTAACAACTTACCATGGTCAAAACATTGATGATGATAATAGGTATACGGAGGACGACTGAGCACATTGTGATCTAAAATTAACACTCATACGGTTAATATACATTTTTATGTATTCAAAGGACTAGCGAAAGGCCTTTCAATGTTTTAATGAGATGCAAAAGCCTTTTTTAAATGTCGCATGTGAATAATCCAGACGTACTCATAGGTTTTAAGAACATGTAATGTAAGTAATGAGGAGAGATAGAAATGGTCAGCTTTCCGAAGGCAATAATTTGCAGGGCTATTAAAAATAACTGGGTCAGACAAGAACAGGAATTTAAAAAGTCTCAGAGGTTATTCATAAGAATTTAAAAGGTTCAGAAGGAGAAGCCATTGCTTGAACAATATGTTTATTGACCTGACGTTTCGGATTCTCAATCGAAACCATCATCAGGGATAATAACAAATAAGGGTGATAGAGGCACAAGGTGAGCAGTATTAATTTCACGTGGCCACTGTTTCTTGGTTGGTTTTGCTTTCATTTCTGATGCTGAACACCAGTAGACATTAAAAATCTCATATGAATGAAGAAATGATTTTGGTGATCGAACAGCCATCTTCGTCCCTGTTTATACATACACCTGGAGTGCAAACATTCACCTCAACTCCTGGCAAGCTCGACCATACATCACTTTGGGACAAGCCACTCCAAACAGCTGAGAATCATACTGCCACCTTTATCATTGTAAACAATTTTGACTGTGGTGTGGAATGACTGTCTCAGTCGATGACTCAACTTGATTATTTATGATCCTAAAATTAGCATATTAAAAAAGAAAAGCTTGATTATGAAAAGCGTCGCATACATAGTTGATAACCGTGCGAGCAGTCGTTAATTAAAAGACTTTAAGGAAGGCAATGTTGCCCAAATCCCATCTTATACATTGTGGGGGTCATAATATCTCTTCCTAAGAGAGGAATAATTTCTGCAATGGATCCAGAGAAACGCATATTGCGTAGAAAGAATTGATGTAAGTGGTTTGTTTAGAATCATACTGGAAGTAGTAAAAATTTTAATGTAAATATTATCTACGCTCTAAATGACGTAATAACATACCATATTAATTATATGAAAGTAAAATAGAGTGTAATTTTTGCAGAACGGATCAGTAAAAACGGTGCAAAACTTAAAGATACCTTATTTATGAACTACCTTTCTCCCAACCTTTGATCTACCGCGATGACCAAAAAATGTGTACTCCAAGAAAGCCAGCATGCTCTCCAGTAAAAGTTTACTCGTGCCTGTGTTTGATAATGTTCAGAAGGGAAGTCGAGCTTAAACAATCTGCTCTATGTTCTAAGTAACTGTTACTCTAAATTAATTTCTGTAAATCTCTTTTACTCGCCTTTTTAGTTAAAGCTATCTGTCCACAGTTCATTAAGTCCACGCCTGTTGACGTTTTAACCGTTTAACGCAGTTTTGTACTTTTCGTTTGGAAACATTTGGAATACGGGGCCATTAAATGCAGCACACAAGCCTCCATGCGAAAGATCATGAACAACATAAAGTTCAGAGGAAGTCGGAACCGATCCAGTCAGTACAGGTTCTAGACTGTGACCAAGGAGGGCTGTTGCTATCTTTACTCGAGTAGTCATGAAAAGAACACGTCCTTTAAACTTCATTTTCAACTGTGTCAGCTCCGTGACAGTCGCTGAACTTTTTATACTAATTGAAAATGCATCTTTATTTGAAGCTGACTTTGGTCAATTAGGATTCCCACAGTCAAAAAATGAATACCCCCAGACACGTTTGAACTTCTGACCAAATGTCTCATTGACCGCCCTAGAACTGAGCTATGAAAATAACGCCTAAAGACTTTGTGAATAGCAAGGAAAGGAAGATTTTCGGTATGGGCGACTGCAATCGTCTTGAGTTACTCTTTTGAGGCAAAATTTCTGCAGTACTTCCAATGAACGTTATTTTTATATTTTTTGGAAGTTTATGTCCATATTTACACTTTCTATGAAGCTTTTTGTAATTTTTTCAGACTTATCCAATCTCAATTTAAGTTGTATATTTCAAATGTTTTCGAATAAAAATGAGCTTCATATCCTGTTTCGTTATTGCTGGAACCGAGGATTTTTGACTAGGGAAGCTGCAACGGAGATCGAAGGCGAAGGTGCCCTCCACGATATAACTGCTTCTCGATGATACACGCGTTTAACTCTGGTGGCATCACTTTGGAGGAGCAGCCTTGGTTCGGTCGGCCATCAGATTTGGACAATGAGGATTTGCTTTCCACTCTTGAACAGGACCCATCATCGAGTAGTCATGAGTTAGGAGACACTTGTAGAAACTTGATTTTGTCAATAAGAAGCCCAATCAAGACCTACTTGAGCTGACATCCCAATCAGCGTTTAAGATTGACGCAATATTTAGCAAAACCCTCTGAAAGATCGATTCTGGAAGTGCATTGTGACATCTGAGGAGAAATTGGTTTACCTGGTCAATCACAAGCGACAGAATAAATGGTTTTCGAGAGCCCAGGGTCCTCCACTAGTCCCAGATCATGATCGGTTCGGCAAAAGGTGATGATCTCTTTTAGGTGGAATTCGTTCCGAATTGTCATGCTGTCAACTCCGATCTCTACTGCCAACGACTTGACACAGTCTTAAAGGTAAGTACCCGGTATTGGTTCGTCAAAACCGAAATTTGTTAAACCAGGACAATGCCAAACCTCAAACTGTAAAAAAAGACGCAAAACAAGTTCAAAGAATGGGATGAGGTCGAGGTTCTTTTCCATTCAGCCTACAGCTCCAAGGTCGCCTTATCTGACTATGGCCTCTTGCGATCCATGCAGCACTTTTTGTGAAGTGGTCGATTGGAGTCATTTGAGGAAGTTGAAGAAGCAGGCGAAGAATTATTTTGAAGAAAAACTATTATTGTTTTTGCTGCCAAAAGCAAGCTATGGATTTGTTTAAAAACGTTTTTGCCCAAAAAGATCGTTTTTTTCGCAAGTGCTGCAGAACTTTTGCTCCAACTCAATAAAAAGAGATGACTATTTTTCTACTTATGATTAGTCAGGGAAGTTTATTTCTCCAGGTGAAAATTCTTTCCCAATAAGAGTAAAATTGGAAATCTCGTTTAAGCAGCATAAAGACTGTTTTGAGTTTTGTAACTGATTGAGGGTCATGAAGGCCTCCGTAATTTTTCCAATGATTTTTGAGATTATTTTGCATACGGCAGGTTATGTTCGCTCACAACGAAAAATATGCTTGTTTCACTAGTCGGAAACCAGACTTTTTTTGCGATTCCGGTATCCGGCAGGCGTTTCGCCATAGCTAAGAGGCTAAACACTCTCAGCAGGGTGTCAGTTCGAGGTCCATGTGTGGCCATGTGAATTCTAATTTGCGGAAGCCTGCTTCAGCCAAACATATGTCCCTAAAACAGTTTCAAATACTACAATAGAGATTACTTTCAGCTTATTGGACAAAAGAATGATTAGGCGGATAACTCTGCGGCTAGTAAAACGATACGCGAGAACTTGTGCGTTCTCAAGATAGAGAGAGAGAGAGAGAGAGAGAGAGAGAGAGAGAGAGAGAGAGAGAGAGAGAGAGAGAGAGAGAGAGAGAGAGAGAGAGAGAGAGAGAGAGAGAGAGAGAGAGAGAGAGAGAGAGAGAGAGAGAGAGAGAGAGAGAGAGAGAGAGAGAGAGAGAGAGAGAGAGAGAGAGAGAGAGAGAGAGAGAGAGAGAGAGAGAGAGAGTGAAGGTGCATGCTGAAATCAATCTTCAGAGGAAGTGTCGTCGGTTGTCAAGTCAAGTTTAAACTATTGGGTTGAAATCAGCTTGGTGAGCATATTCAGTGCAATTAACGTGGCGTGGAGTTCCAGTCTGCCACTCCTAATTCTGTTCTACCCTTAGCAAAAGACTTTAATAATTAGTTAACTACAGTCGTCTTTATTATATGGCACTGAATAAGACCATCATTTTTGGAGTCAGCTGTTGGACACAGGTTATTAATCTTGGACATGTTACCGCCTTCCTAATAAAGTGACCCTTAATTAAGAAATAAAGATGGGAAGGAGGCAACTACTGGTTCTTAAGAAATTAAAAATTTGGCCCTACGAGACAACGCCTAAACGCTGCAACAAAAGGAAGGATAAGCGTAAAGAGCACCTTTAGTCACTTGTTTGTCTCAAAGTGAACTAAAAGCCCAGCTTTAATAAACTGCTTTAAGGTTTTCATACTCCGCCCACTCGTCTGGGTAAAGCACGTAGTGTACAGCGAAAGGATATCAGCACTGATTCATGAAAACCCTTTCCGCTAACCAAGACTTCCATCCAACTATGGATTGTCATTTTTTATGTTTCTGCAGATAAAAGCATAAAAATAAGTTTGGGTAAAAGAGACTCACTCAAAATGCATTCGATATGTATTCCGTGCAAATTTTGTAAATGATTTTCTTTCAAAAGTCATAGTTAAACACGACGATGCGATGAAAAATGTAAATTTCCTGAAACCACAACTAATCACAGCTTACTTCGAGAAACATTGCAGATGTTGCTTGGTAGGGGGATATGCTTCATCTACTCTTATAAGCTACAAAACACCCTCATTACCACCACTTCCGTCAATGTATAGAGGTGTAGGATTGCTTTTCGGCAAAGTATGCGCTTTTATGTGTAAAAATTCATTTATTCCTAAAATGATCATCTTTTATACTTTCCGTTCAATATGCAATCATAACAATAATTCATATTTTGTCGCTTATATCCTTACCTCTGTATACTATCTTCCTCTTGTTTTCCTCAGATGAGCAGCCTTAGACGTTAAAATCAGCAGGGATTCGCTTATTTAGAATTAATTATTTCAGCCAAGTGTGTCTTTTGATTTTACATACTCGTGTTATGACTCGATAGTGAGAAGCGTACCCAAAAGACAGCGACAAATTTAGCAATCTGCTCTAACTCTGGTCATGCCTCACTTAAAAACTCCGCCGAATATTGTCAGACTGCCTGCTCTTCGCCCGCCTATATCGACTGATCTCATGAAATGTTAACCAAAATACTGAAATGAGTTTTTGATCAGGCAAGAGCACAAATGTACGGCACAACCCCATAGTATTTCATATACACCAGGCTGCCAGTTTTTGAATGCACTTATTTTCGGTCGACCGTAAAAACCATACTCCGTACAAAATAGCTTATCAGTACTTCTTCTTTTATATTGGTCTCTTGTGCTTTTAGAAATTCAAATATATTTAATAAAAACGTGCTGCAAATAGCCGATCTTGTTGTTTTTGGTTGGAAATCACGCCTTTCTCTAATTTTATATTGTAAGAAAGTTTATTTTTCTGTGTAACAGTTTTTAATCATGAGATTTTTAGAACCATGAAATATCTATTCGAATATATTCGTATATGTCCGTTTATTAATGCTTCTTAATAAATAAGCAAATAACCCACATCCATTGCTAAACTTAATTAGCCATCTTATTTCTGAAGGAGGTGTGCATGCTATTGTCCTTACAGAAGAAGTATGAAGCTTGTATTTGGTGAAATCTTAAATGCAACTACAACGTCAGATTAGGTCTTCAATTATTTCTGAATTACTAAACTTTGTGCACAACGAAAAACGACGCTCCTTAGAGGATGAAATTAGAAGAAAATTTAATTTTCTATCAAATGTGTACATGAAGAATCTATTTGCTTATACTGTTCAGACGAATTAAGTTCTCATTTTTATTGAGGGCGGTTTTTGCAGGCAACCGAAAAGACTTGCATTCGAAAGCCGCCATACTGTCGTGTCTGAAAAATTTAAAGATTATGCTGCAAATTGATAAATATCGAAATTTAACTAAAGTTATTGCCCAAAATCATCAACGAGTTTCAGAATTTCGGTCGATATTTAATGAGATTGGGCACTGGCTGTACATCAGCACCTTATATTTTGCAGCCTCTTAAGCCGTTAGCAGGGCAGCTACATTGAAGACGATCAAAGGAGAAGCTATAATGTTGACCTTAATGTCTGTTCTGTTTTCGGAATGTAAGAAAGATTAAGGGAGAATAGGTAGTTGAGTGGGACATCTCAAGGGTATCCAGACCAATCAGCTTGAGGCCGCCTGTGGCTCGGGTAAACTGTTGATGCGAACACCAACGATTGATGGAGTCTCTCTGCTTTAGGTGCAGGGATTGAAACTTTCATGAAATATGTCCATAGAAGATACTCAGTCGCAGATAGGAAATCAAAGGAAGTTGTCTTATTTCGCAGGGAGTGGGGCCCCAAAAAAGACCGAGTCCAGATTAATGGCAAAGGCGGAAAGAAAAAAAGAGAGGAAAAGAGAGAGATAGAATGTTTTGCCTTCTACTGCCCTCAAAATTAATGTGGGTCGTTTTTTCTCACTCTCGCTCTCATTCTCTTTCTCCCTCTATGTTAACCGCACATCAAAATTCTTGTAAGAATCAGACATTGGGCTGAACTTTAGAAAGATACTATTGAACTACATGCTGGACGGTGTGAATAAGGGGAGAATCTACCGGTGAGTGTTACTGTTGATAAAATGTATTTTTTCGATTTAAATACGCTTATGTGATCACTTGTGATAGGGAAACTGATAATGATACACAATATATTTATTATAAGGACCGATAGAGAGTACCGTTTACCTGTTAAGCAAAGCAGAGTAGGATGCAACTTAACTCCCACCAGTAGAGACTTTTGCTGGCCTTTGATGCCTCGAGCTAGCAATAATGGCACACAACACCACAGACCTAGGTTCTGATTCAGTAAAGTGCATATTTGGGGTTTGGAAAACAATTGGGTGACCTTAGGGTCCGGAGAGATTGAGGCGTGCATTGAGAGGGTGAAATAAGGGCCGCTCCTGCTAATATCAACTTTATGACCTTATTCCTTTCAAAACAACATATTTATCACCTACACCTGGCGACACCGATCCATATACCTTGGATTTACTGCTGCAGATCATCGGCACGGGAAGATGTTGGTCATCTGTTCATAAAGGAAAGAATATTTACCCAGACACCATGACTAATAATCAGTTTGGTGGGCTTTAATTTTTTAGGCAACATCAGGCAGCAGATGAATAATAAACCTACAGTATGTGAGCGGTCTCAGAAACTATAAGGATAAAAATTGAGACGAGGCATTTTCTGCAGATTAAATGCTGTAAATTTCATTTATTTGCCCAGCCTATGCCGATAAGTGTCATTTGTGCATGCGGAAGATGTTTATAAATACGTTTATTAGTAAAAATGTTTACGAATTTAAACATAAATCTAAGTTACCTTCTATTTCGGTGGTTTTTTTGCTAATAGCTATGAAAGCCCAAGTTTGCGCATCCGCGCGTGTTTTTCTTTGAGAGAAAAGTAATGGAACTTCGTGAGTCTTACCACATTAAACTTGCCTAAATTGCCATGTTCAGAAGTTCAAACGTGTCTGGGGGTATTCATTTTTTGACTGTGGAAATCCTAATTTACCACAGTCAGCTCAAAATAAAGATGTGTTTTCAATTAGTATAAAAAGTTCAGCCACCGTCATGGAGCTGACACAGTTGAAAATGAAGTTTAAAGGACGTGTTCTTTTCATGACTACTCGAGTAAAGATAGCAACAGCCCTCCTTGGTCACAGTCAAGAACCTGCACTTACTAGATCGGTTCCGACTTCGTCTGAACTTTGGGTTGTTCATAGTCTTTCGCATGAAGGCTTGTGTGCTGCATTTAATGGCCCCGTATTCAAAATGTTTTCAAACGAAAAGTACAAAACTGCGTTAAATGGTTTTAAACGTCAACAGGCGTGAACTTAATGAACTGTGCACAGATAGCTTTAACTAAAAAGGCGATTAAAAGAGATTTACAGAGATTAATTTAGAGCAGATTTTTTAAGCTCGACTTCCCTTCTGAACATTATCAAACACAGGCACGAGTAAACTTTTACTGGAGAGCATGCTGGCTTTCTTGGAGTACACATTTTTTGGTCATCGCGGTAGATCAAAGGTTGGGATAAAGGTTGTTCATAAATAAGTTATCTTTAAGTTTTGCACCGTTTTTACTGATCCGTTCTGCAAAAATTACACTTTATTTTACTTTCATATAATTAATATCGTATGTTATTACGTCATTTAGAGCGTAGGTTGCATTTACATTAAAAAAATTTACTACTTTCAGTATGATTTTAAACAAACCATTTACATCAATTCTTTCTACGCAATATGCGTTTCTCTGGATCCGTTGGAGAAATTATTCCTCTCTTAGGAAGAGATATTGTAACCCCCACAATGTATTAGATAGGATTTGGGCCACATTGCCTTTCTCTTAAGTCTTTTTAAATAACGACTGCTCGCACGGTTATCAACTATGTATGCGACGCTTTTCATAATCAAGCTTTCCTTTTTTAATATGCTAATTTTAGGATCATAAATAATCAAGTGGAGTCATCGACTGAGACAGTCATTCCACACCACAGTCAAAATTGTTTACAACGATAAAGGTGGCAGTATGATTCTCAGCTGTTTGGAGTGGCTTGTCCCAAAGTGATGTACGGTCGAGCTTGCCAGGAGTTGATGTGAATGTTTGCACTCCAGGTGTATGTATAAACAGGGACGAAGATGGCTGTTCGATCACCAAAATCATTTCTTCATTCATATGAGATTTTTAATGTCTACTGGTGTTCAGCATCAGAAATGAAAGCGAAACCAAACAAGAAACAGTGGCCACGTACAATAAATGCTGCTCATTATGTGCCTCTATCACCCTTATCTGCTACTGTCCCTGATGATGGTTTCGAGTGAGAATCCGAAACGTCAGGTCAATCAACTTATTGTTCAAGCAATCGCTTCTCCTTCTGAACCTTTTAAATTCTTATGAATAACCTCTGAGACTTTTTAAATTCCTGTTCTTGTCTGACCCAGTGATTTTTAATAGCCCTGTAAATTATTGCCTTCGGAAAGCTGACCATTTCTATCTCTGCTCATTACTCACATTACATGTTCTTAAAACCTATGAGTACGTTTGGATTATTCACATGCGACGTCAAAAAAAGGCTTTTGCATCTCATTAAAACATTGAAAGGCCTTTCGCTAGTCCTTTGAATACATATAAATGTATATTAACCGTATAAGTGTTAATTTTAGATCACAATGTGCTCAGTCGTCCTCCGTATACCTATTATCATCATCAATGTTTTGACCATGGTAAGTTGTTAACTAATGCGTTTTCAATTCTTCGCTTATTAAATTGGTCTCTAAGGTTAATTTTGATTAAACAACTACGCTTCAGAGTAACATTTTGGACAAGAATTCATATTAGCCAAGGAAATATGTACATGCCCATCTTATCGTTTTTTGATTCTCTTTTTTTCTAATTCATCGGGGAAGCGGAATTTCCCTTATTTACAAAATAACGCATTAACGCCCGAAGATTCCTGGGAAAAATGAGGATTTTATCATTTGTCGATACAAACTGGGCTGCAAAATACCTTATTGTGCGTCCCTGGAAGAAATCAGCGAGAAAGAAAGCAGCGAGGACAATCAGAAGTTCATTAGGAAGAGGCGCACACCGATTGATTGGATTATCGAAGCAAACGAGCTTTCTATGTGTGGTAAAGGTCACGAATAGGCAGCCAACTATCAAACTGTCTTCTAGGGTAACCAAAAATGACACAAGATGTCGGTGAGGGCTTCTAATAAGACAACTACGTGTCAAATAAACGTTCCCGAAAGGCAAGGCTTCCTCGTTTGTGCCAAATGCACCACGATTTCACACAGCAGGGTTTCTAATGGCTCACATCTAACATGTGGGAGATAACCAGATGTCACGTTAAGAAGAGGCAATTGCAGCGTGACTCACAGACCACAAGTCAGCCACTCCACACAACCCACATTGAACTGACTGCAAGGTCTGAGTGTAATTGTCCGTTGGCAACCTTCCAGCCCATGGTGCTTATCCCCCGTGATATTTCAAGCTCAGATCACACATGCAGCAAAGGAGCCACATGATGAAGTAACCGATGATCATGCTTGCCTCTCAATCAGCTATGCAGCCTGAGAGCATGTTTTTGGTGTTACGTGTGAGCATGTGAGGTGCAGAGGCTGATGAGGAGAGATGTAGTGTTGTGATATAGCCGGCGGTGTTCTAACGCAGGTTTTCATGGAGACGCATGTGACCATATAGGTCCATGCGGTGTGTGAATGTGCGTGAGCCGTGCGAACAGTTGCGTTACGTGTGGCGGGTCCATGGTTGTGCTCCTGGCACTGGTTCGCCGGTCTTTGTGCGATGAATTCGCAAGTGACCAACCAGGCCGTTGCGCGTTGTGCATGTGCGATGACAATGAGGACAGGATAGGTCAAGAAGTGCTGATTTCAGGGGGGGGGCTCTGCTGCTGGTACTGGTATTCGAGCTCATGGGAGGAATATGGGAAGTGTTGATGGGTGCGCAAGTTGTGATGGCATCGCGGTGGATTACGCTTTCGTGGATGCGCATGTGATTGAAAAAGCCCACGCGATTAATGAATTCGCGTGGGAATTTGGGGGCAATGGAGGCCGCGGTCTCTGCAGTGAGATGGCTTCGCAAGTGACCTATCAGGCTGATTTGTGAGATGAATGTGCAATCGCAATGAGGACAGGATAGTTCCGATTCCCTATCGCTGGTACTGGTGGTGGAGGTGGAGGTAGCAGGTAGTTTGAGGTGGATATTGATGTGGCGAGAGTGTGGCAAGTGGTGTTCGTTGCCATGATCAGCGCAGGGGGTGGAGGATGGAGGATGGAGTCGGTGATCGTGCATGGTGGGGTGTCGATGAAGTGGTCGTCGTCGTCGCGGTGTCTGAGGCACTTTTGGCAGGTAAAATATAAGAGGCCTCTGTAGTTATCACAGATTTGCTGGGTCCTTTTCTGCTTGTATTGGTGGACGATTTTAATGACCTTGAAATCCTGAGGAACTTTTCCTTGATGCCACATCTCATAAACTATCATTGTAAGTTTCCTTATCAACCGGGGCCACCACATTGTAGACTTTCGTCAGGATTGCGTTGTATCCCGGTGCTTTCCCTCTAGTACTGTCTTGCACGACCCAGATGGTTCCTAATAGGCGATGAGTAGATTCCGGGCATCGTTCCTTTTTAAATTCTGGAGCAGGCGGTTGACAGCGTCGGAGATCGTGCATGGGTGGTTAAGGACACCGCTGAAGAGCTCGGCCCAACACTCCAGAATTTGTGATTTTCCATCAGAAATGTTGTTATATTGTAGCGGTTCTCTTGCTACATAGACCATATATGGGCTTGACGGAGTCTAATAATTTCTTGCTTTTTGTTCAGTCTGCGTGTCCTTGGATTTTCGCGGCCTTGCGAGCCATCCTGCTGTACGGCATCTCCTGCAGTTATGGCTGAGCAGGGTGGCAGAATCTGAGGAACACCACTTCGTTTTCCTCGGCCCTTGTATCGGCTTTGCGTTTTCTTTCATCTTGGCTGGTAGTTTGCTGATATTGGCAACGTTTTGGTCACAATGGTCCTGGTGTTGACGATGTTCACGTCACATGACGTCAACTGCAGTGGTATGTCTTACCTTCTGCATTTGATACCACAACGGCTCCGAGATGGCGTTATCATATTGAGCCTGCTAGTCTTCCATTCGCTAAAAGTTCCTGTTTGTGCTGGAGGATTCGTGAGCCTAATCATCGGCCTATCTGGCCTGCGTGGGACAAAGACCGCCTTGGCATGAAATTTTATAAACTACTTCCAATTGCTTACCTGTGTCCAGTCGGTCCTTCATCAGTATGATTCTGGTACGTGTGGTAGCTGCCGGACGATGGATGATACCCATGCTTAACTTCGCGGAAATGCGTACTGCTGCCTTTGACACGTTTTCTATATAATCTGCAGAAAATAAACTGTTGGTGACTACCTCTTATTTTTTCTTCCTAGGTTCGTAGGGAGTGAGCGTCTGATGAAGATTTTGGGTGACAATTCTTTGTTAATTAGTCGTGGCGATGCCAAAGATTTTGTACACTGCCCGCTGGTTCCCCGTAGCGCGTGTAAACCCTTTCCAAGAGTACCCTAACACAGCCATCGTTTTACGCTACCGGATGGTTTATGACCTGAGTTGGTTAGTCGTATTTTAATACACTGTGTTCACCATCGGGTCTGCACTGTACGTGAGCGTCGAAGAAGGGCAAGTTTTCGGCTTTTTCGTTTTCTCTTGTGAATTGGATATCAACCAAGATGTCGTTTACTTGGTCGTACATCCCTTGTCACTCTCAACTATGACTAACGTGTTGTCCACAGTACGCCCGCTAAAACGATAGTTTGCAGTGGTTGAAAGCCACGTATTCCAGCAATTATAAGACCAATTCTGCAACCAGCCTGGATATTACGGAACTATTCTAGTGCGTTCATAATAAATTGGCTAGAAAATAAACCTTTTTTGAAATATTTCGGTTTATGAACCTCGTTATGTAATTTATTTAACCTTATTGTGAAAAACTCGGTTATCTCGATGGGATTCAAACCCACGAGAGTAAGCGCTTGGCCTGAGTATAGCCAACGTTCTAAGCACCTGGGCTATGAGGCCCCACCGAAAACCGTGAGTTTAACCACATTTGAGTTAAATGACCTATTCAAATCTGCCAAAACACCTAGTAATGGTCATCAAAGCAAGATTTGTTTATTTATGCAAGTGTATCGGCCAGATGAAGAATGACTGAGAATATGCGTTCTCAACTTGCTTTCTGCATTTATTAAAAATAAGTGCATTTAAATTTTAAATAACCACTCGAAGGCTTCAAATTAAGCGGCTTGTATAGAACAGTTTTGCTTGCAATTTAATGGGGGATTGACATCCTGCTGCCTATTATCTATGTGCTTTATTACTTGCTATAAAAACGGACAGCCAACCTGAGGGAAAGAGCCCACCTGAAGAGCTTTATTACAGGGATGAACTTTCGGAGAGCTCGTTCGGCACACTTTTTCCAGGAAGATTTATGCAGAATATTTATCAGTTTTTTTAACTGATGGACCAAGCTTGTTGGCCTTGAGTTAATCGATTTTTTTCATTTTAGCTGACTTGGTTTTTTGGCGGATGGTTGACGAACTTATTGACCGCTTGTGTTGTGAGTTTTCACCTTGATGGAGGCTCATTGAGCAGCTACCGCTCTCCCGTTCAGGTGAGTTCGAGATCGGATCGTGTCTGACCGTTTTCTTTAGTTCTCTGTGACCATCTTGTTTTGGTCTTTGACTCAAGACCATACAAACCAAAGAAAATACGAGATGCATTTGGTAAATTGGCATCTGAATACCACATTTGGTATTTCCCGTGCCTGGACAGCCCCAGTCTAAGATAGTCACAGGGCGTAGATCAAAAGTAGGACCAGTTTCTCCAACGTGCGTTTTAAGCTGAGAGTTTGGATCTTTCCTCCCAGTTGCCAGTTTCCAGTACTGTATGCGTGTCTACAATTTTCGTCTGGTTTTCCTAGAATTTGTTGCGAGCCCACACCGCAAAATCTTTGGTGCGGTGGTTTCTGTAGCTGACGGTGTCCTTAGTTTGCATCAAACGGCAAAAAATGTTGCCTGCGTTCGCTGATCTGTACCCACTCTGGCAGGTTGCAACAGTCTGTAAATCGCCTTTTCTACAATTACTGACTCCTCATTTTGGACCCGGTCGTTTATCAGTTCCCTAACCAACTCCAAATTCACTGACCTGTGGTGAAGTTCATAGTCCTGGCTAGCACCATTCCTAAATTCAGCGATGATACGCATGAAAACATTCAAGAAGAAAAAGTTCTGCAAAATCGATTTTCAATAATTCATCCTTAGGCCCGTAGATAAATATAAGTGATGGTATAGTTACAATAATTTAAACAGCCAATAAATAATAAGTGTGGAGGAAAGGGTTGAGAGGCGTTCATAGGTCCAGGGTTATAGTCTAGTTATGTCAGGGTTTGAGGGATGGGATAGGTGTTTAACAATAAGCTATGTCTTTCTTTCGTTGCTGTAACGTGGTACAGCTGGAGGTGAAAACAAGCATGCTGGGTTCACCTTCGGCCAGGGGATCCTTAAGGTCCATGTAAACGCTTTATGCGAGCACAAGCTTGGGTTGGCTAACCATATGGCCACTGCCTCTGTCATCGTTAGTAGCCGGTGACATAGGCCCTTGGGGTATCCCGCCGGCATTATATAGATTACTGGGAATGCTTGGTTGGCCTCTACCCGACGTTCAGTCTCAACCAAGTGAGCCACAAGTGCACAAGATGTGGACTTTTCCAGGCCTAAATTTAGCCGTCTGAATAAGCGCTTTGTTGTTTGACCAATATAATCTGCCTAACAAGAGCAAGTGAAGGCGTAGGTGCAAATTGGCGAGGTCTGAAAGGGCAATTAATCCTTAGTTTTAAGGCGGAAAAGTTGAGTGTTGATTAACTTTATTCATCTTAGCAGCTCGGTACGTGCGCGCATGTTGCTTAAGCTGTAAACATTGAAACAGAACCTCAGCACCCCTGTAAATCTATTTCAAATTATCTGACAACCAGTTAGTCCGAATTCGGCACAGACGCCAAAAGGGCGTGCAGGTTCTCATGGAATTTTTCTTCACAGCATCTGATTCATTTTTGTCTGAAAGAACGACCTGACCCACCCACGGGAATGCATCTCACCTATTCCGTAGGATTTTTGAAATATTGGGACATGCGAGGGAGAATAGGAAGCAGGGATACCGGTTGTAGGGACATAAAACAACGGATACCCTCACCTGATTAAACCCTGCGGTCGAGGCGTGACCGTTAGGCAGAGCCTTGTTTCGAGGAGTCACAGGTTGGGTGCCGGATAAGGGCTGGTAAATGAGTTTTCACCACCTGCTCAAGACTAATGGAACAACCTAATTCTACCTGCACATTGCCTCCTAAGTAGTCACTTTAATAACCCACGCTCCAAACACACATGCGCACATGAAAGTTCAAGCGTCATATCTGACGAGGTCCCCCGTTTGCTCAAAAGCACGGTAACGCAGTGACGGTGACTTGCGCGTTGAGTAGTTTTAAGTTATGATAGACTTACGATGCATCTGCCGCACTTTCTCTTCTCTCACCCATCTGCGCCCCGTGTCAAAATGGAGTTAAGAAGACCGGAGGCGGGCTTGGACGCAGGTGGCTGGTATGGCCGGAGCCACTCCTGACCACGTCGCCAGGCCTGACTCAGATCCTTTGGAGTAAGAGTGCCATAAAGGACACAGATGGCTGGTGTGGCGTAAGCTTGCACCTACGCATGCAATCGTGCTCCAATTTGTGGCATTTTTAAGGAAGCACTGCCCGAATAACGCATGTAGTGACCTGATCTAGTCCCGCAATGGCCCAGCGCATCTGCCACGTGGCCCGTTTCGGGGGCGCGCACACTATAGTTCGACCGTCGTAGACCGACGATGTCAAGCGTATGCTCCACAGCATGGTGGTGCAGGGACGGTGACTTATGTGCAAATGAGTTTAAAGTTATAGTAGACTTGCACGTCATCTATCACAATCTCTCTTCCCTGAGCCACCTGTGCTCGGTGTCAAGACATAATCAAGAAGAATGGAGGCGGGGCTGGTTGCAGATGACGCATATCTTACCTTATGTGCGCTGATGAAGTTTAGCTCCGGTGGTTCACCGCTGGTTTTCATGGAGGCGCATGTGCCCTAATAGGCCAATGCGATGTGTAAAGGTGCGGGAGTAGTGAGGACAGTGAAGGCGGGTGTGGCAACTGTATTTCGGAGCCCCAGGCCCTGGTTCACCAGCCTCCGTGCGATGGATTCACAGGTGACTTAACAGGCCAATGGGTGAGTTGAACCTGCGAGCGCATTGTGGGCAGGATAAATTGGCAGGGGCTGGGGGATGTCGATCGTGGTAGTGGCAGTAAGAATGGTAGAAGTGGAGAATATGCATAAGGTATCGGTGTTTTCGGCATTGCGGTGAATTCCGCTGTCATATTAGCGCATGTGAACGAATAGGCCCATGCGATGAGTGAATGTTTGAGGACAGTGGAGGCGCCGATCTCTGCTGTGTGCTGGCGATCCAAGCACTGGTTCACCCGTCTCTGTACGAAGGATTCATAAGCGACCGACCAGGCCGATTTGTGAGAAGAATGTGAGGCGCAATGAGAACAATTTAGTAGAGACTCCTTATCGCTGATGGTGGTGGTGGCGGCGGCGGGGGTGGTGTAGGTAACAGGTGATGAGTAATGGGATGTGGTCTCTATGATGGTGGGAGTAATGGAATTGATGCCAGGGTTGCGGGTCGGCAAAATTTGAAGTTGAAGTTGGAATTGTTGGATTGTGAGTGCATTGCGTCCGAAGATGCCCTACCAGGCCGATTCGCGCACGGAATTTGCGTTGACAGCGCGGGCATGTTGGAAGGGCCTGAGCATTGGTGGTGTTGTTACGGGGCGCTGATTACTTTCGTGCCGCTCTTTTGGTCTTGGCTGTGGCGATCCTATTGGCTTCGTAGAATGCTGCCCCTGTCTTCAATGTCCTTCTCCAAGCCCGTTGGGACCGGGCAAAGTCCTCCCAGGTCACCGGGTTGACCTGCAGTTGCTTCAGGGAAGTCTTCAGTGTCATTGTAGCGTCGTACTTGACCCCCTTGTTGACGAGAACCCATGGCGACATCTCCATAGAGGAGTCTTTTGGGTAGTCGTTTGTCATTCATCCTCACAAGGTGGCCGCTCCTGACTTGCCATGTCAGCATTAGCATTCTGCGAAGGCAGCTGAGGTGGAAGTGGTTGAGCTTTCGCGCCTGCTTTTGGTAGATCGTCCAAGTCTCCGCTCCATATAGCAGCATTAACAATATGACATTTTTGTACACCTTAAATTTGGTGCTGAGGTGGAGTCGTTTTCGATTCCAGAACATCTTTTGCATGTGTCCAAAGGCTTGGCTGGCTTTGGCGATCCAATGGGCGATCTCATCGTCGACTTTGTAGCTCCGGGAGCGATTTCTGCCCAGGTACGTTAAGATATCCACAGATTTCAGTTGGGTGCCATTTACATTGATGTGAGCTGCGTTGTAGATGGTATTGGTCGGCGTCTGATGCATCACAACCGTTTTCTCAGTGCTGCTGTGAAGTCTGAAGTTGTCACAGGTGGCATCGAAGAGGTCCATGCTCCTTTGCATTTCCCGTTCTGTCGTTGCATTGAGTGCGCAGTCGTCAGCGAAGAGAAGTTCGTGGATGGTGGCTGTCGACATACGCGAGCGGAAGTGCATCTGTCGTTTTTGAGGAGATGGCCTTTAATCCGGTAGGCGATGCGAATTCCGGGGCGTTCTTCATGGTAGGCGTCCCTTAGCATGGTAGAGCACATGAGACTGAAGAGGGTAGGCGCGAGAACGCAGCCCTGATTCACTCAAGTGGTCACTGCGAATGTTTCAGATACTGTCCCGTTGGCAGTAACGCGCGCCCTCATCCTATCGTGAAGCTGACGCACCATATGCGTGAAACGTTCATGACAGCCGAATTTCTGCAGGATTTTCTTGTGAGTCGGTTCATCAGCTGGGATCCGTCATGCTTGTAAATCTCGACAGTGATTGCGTCCAAATGCTTTCCCGCCGGATAGTTACTGCTCTTCTCTGATGGTTTCTTAGAGAGGGCGGGGGATCAAGATCAGCGTGGATTTCCACTTCAGGCACTCGATTGATGATAGCGTCAGAGATGGTAAAGGGCTGAATAAGAACGTTTTGAAAATGAGCTGCCCATCGCGTCAGGATTTGCATCTCCTCATTGAGCAACGTCTTTCCGTTGGTACTGAGAAGAGGGGCGGTGCCTATGACTGGAGGTCCGTAGAGAGATTGGGTGGTGGCGAAGAAGTTTTTTCCATTCATTTCGGTTCACGTTCCCTTGGATTTACTTGGCGATGCGCGTCATCTAGGCATCCTGCATCTCCCGCAGCCGTTTCTGTACAAGGCGGTGACTTCGATAGAAAGCTGTCTTGTTTGCAGCGGTATGGCGATCGACGTAGGCTTTGTGCAACTGGTTCTTCTCGACGAGCAGAGCATTGATAGCTGCGTCGTTTTCATCGAACCAGTCTTTTTTCTGACGACGTGCGTGGCCGAGGACATCCAGGGCGGTAAATTGGACGGTGTCTCTCAGCTGGCACCAGCGGTTTTCCATGGAGGTGACTGGAAGTTTGGCTAGTCGGTTGGCCAGTTCGTTGTTGAAATGGAGATGGTGAGCAGGCGTATTCAACAAAACTGTACTCAACTTACCTTGTGGTCGCTTACCTTTGGGTCTCCTGCGTTATTACAGGCAAATCCTCAGCTTGGAGATGACGATACGATGATCCGTCCATCCATCGGTACCGGGGATTGCCTTTGCAAACAACACTTCCCTTTGGTCACGCCTCCGGATAAGGACATAATCCAGCGGGTGCCAGTACATCGACCGGGACGAACCTGCTTGCCCTTTGCCGCAACGGGAGGCGGAAGAAGGTGTTGGTCATGATCAGGCAGTGTTCGGCGCAGGTTCGTAGGAGAATAGGTCAATTGTCATTGAAGCCGGCGAGACCATTGAGACCCAACACTCCTCCCTACGAGGCATGGTCTTTCCGACGCGGATGTTAAAGTCACCAAGGAAAATTATCGGCCTTCGGCACAGTCAACAGGAGAGCGTGTAGATCATCGGTGAATTTGTTCTTTATCTCGTCGGAGATCGTTAGTGGGGGTGCGTAGGCGCTGATTATGGAGACGAACTTGTCTCCCCAGAGAGGTAGGCTGATCAGACGATAAGTGCTGGCCTGTGGCAAACAGGGCAGACGTCCCACAATGTCCCGCTGGATGGAAGAGGCAACATGAGCGTCGCGTGGCAATGCCTCTGGTCGGCCGCTTCATATAAAGGTCTAGCCGGCAGCCAACTCCTCCAGCTGACCCTGTTCAGAGAATTGGGTCTCGCTGAGAGCAGTAATGGCCACCTTGTATCGCGCCATTTCCCAAACAAATAGCGCCATCCTCCGTTCTGGTCGGTCGCTCCTGCGATTGTCTAAAAGCAATCGAACATTCCAGGCTGCTTGAGGAAACAAGCTCACTCGAGCAGTCCTGGGGGTACCCGGAGTGTACGGTAGGGGGATTGGGAGAGTATTTTTTGTTGAGATTGTTGAGATTTTTTCGACCGCATGTAATTGCAGTCTGCGAAGCATGGTCTGCTGCAGCTGTTGTGAAACCCAGCATTTGTTTAGGGTACATTTTCTAGCCCCCTACCGCGCGAGGGTGTAAGCAGGGCTCTCCGTAAATAGGGTTGCTTAGTCCTTCCAGGTGGCTTCCGAACTCCACTATGGTTCATGATTTGCGTTAGTGAAAGAACGACTGATTCGCCTGGGTCGCCTACGTGATTGCATGTTGCCCTCGCCGTAGGACTTTTTTGACCATGGGGGAGGAGGGATGGGTGAGGAGAGAGGGAGAAGGGCAAGGGTAGAAGTACGAGTAAAGGAGAGGAGGATAGAGAAAGGAGGAAAGAAGGGCGATAGGAGTGGGAGGAGAGTAGGAGGGGAGAGGGGGAGTGGGCTGGGAAGAGGAAAGTGGGTAGGGAGGATGGGAGACGGGGAAGAGCAGGGGGACGGGAGAATAGTTACCAGGTGTGAAGAAACACACAACACCGGAGACCCTCACCTGGTTTAGCCCACCGGTCGTGGTGCTTGCCCGGGTGTGGTCGCTGGGAAGTACCAGCTTCGCGGAGCCATAGGAGCATTCGCCACCTATACGAAACAGATGAAGTGACCCTATACTACCTGTGTGATGCTACCCATAACTAGTACCCCCTACACTCTACGAGCTGAAAGAATGAATAAAAATGACACAACTGATAAATGAACTGAAAGAGTAAAGGAAAAATCCTGAAAAACAACTAAAAATAATAGAGAGACTCATTATTCATGTCAAAATCGTGTTTTTGACCGAAAGCAGTCAGGGTGACAGATTAACTAATGTCAAAATGCCCATTTTGGAGGCTTCTGTAAGCATTAGTTGCCTCTGTCTTAAAATATACTATAACAACTTCCAGAGTCTCTTCAAATACTCGATGAGCTCCAATCACTAGCCTCTGAGTAGAACGCACACGTAATTGCATTGACAGAGATGTGGCTGACTGAAGAAATAGGTCTCAGAAAAGTTAGCATCTGGTGCTACCATATGTTCGGTTGTGACAGATTTCAACGTAGAGAAGGAGGCATGGCACTTTATATATCCCATTAACTTTCCTGCTATCAAGGGGGAAATTACTGACGTCGTATTACAAAGGAATTAAATAATTTCTTGATTGATTAGAACCAAAAATTGTCAATACCTAACTTATGCGTTGTCTACCGGCTTCCTAGCTCAACCGAAAGCGATGACGCGGAACTTCTGAATTCATTAAAATTGCTATTCCAGCAGGATAATTTATTGCTCATAGGCGACTGCAACACACCTGGCATAGATTGGAAAAGTCCCGCAATAACAGCCGCAGCAACTTTGTTCGATTTTTCACTGCTACAATATTTCCTGAACGAATACCTCACCTGCCACATATAGTTTGGAACCAGACTGAGATAAATTCAACGATCAAACCGTTTAAATCTCGCTTTTACTAAAGGAGTCATAAGGGAACTGAATCCAAAACAACCGCTAGGTTTAAATGAACATCTGAATTTTACCTGCATGTGCTCTCTCCTTTCTGCACAACTACGAAACAAGCGGAGGTTGAATGCAATGAGAAATGCTGCTTCTGCTGAAACCTTGGTTAGTCAATACAACCGATAGCGACGAAACCTGCTAGCATTTCCAAGGGATTAGATAGCGCCTAATTAAAGTACATTACGCAATGAAAACGATAGGACTATGTGCCCAACCTCCCTGGATCAATCTGACGATAAAAAAGCAAAAATAAGAAACAGAGACTATGGAAAAAAATATATATATATATATATATATATATATATATGTGTGTGTGTAAGGAAGGAGAAGATAAGGCGATCTCTGGGGGTAGAAGATATACTTGTCTGACGTTTAACATTCATACTCGAGCGCATCATCGGAGATAGAGCATAGGGGGAACTACATGGTTTAACAAGGTCTTTCGTGCTCACTTGCGATAGGTCTAGCCACCTCGTTTCTCATTGGTCCTCCCCTCGTGCGCCAATGGGGCTTGACGGCCTCATAGGGCACTGGTAGGTCAATTATGCGGTTGATAGAGTTGGCGTCTGACTGCCAAGCTTCGATGACTTCCCTCGCCAGTCTGTTTTCGGCTCGACCGAGCACTAGGAAATATTTTCCCGTTTACAAGTA
>WEDG01010948.1:0-56665 GCA_017591395.1 Schistocephalus solidus
CCTGGGTAACAGCCCTTAGCTGCGCTAGTTCGTGTGGAGCATCCCACGCTGATCAATGGCAAAATTTATCATAGTCACAGGTTACTTTTTCTGCACCAAAAATAGCCGGTTACGCCTGAAAATTTCAATTGGAAAATAATGTCCCTGTAAATCCTTATCTATAGGAACAATCGATGTCTTGCTGAGCGATTTTAGAGCGCTGAGCTCGTTCAAGATTTTCCAGTCAGTAGTGCACAACTATGGCGGGACTCTTTCGAAATAAACTACATAATGAGACTTTGAACATTCATCAGTCCTTGGCATGTTTTGAACCTGCAGAAATGCGATTGCCCTTGGCCGCATCTGACGTGATGGCAGAGACTGGAAACTGAAATGCTGATTTAGAGCCTGAAGTAGTGACTGTCACAAAAACCTCGCATTAATTTTATAGGCAATAGTTATTTGAGTATTTAAGCGAAAAGCTTCCGATCAGCTATCGGACGCAAGAAAAACAAAACTGTTTCATTTTATCTTCCCAAACATGAATGCACCATTGAGTTATGACAAACTTAAAGTCGTTCATTTAGCAAAAACGGAAACAGTGAATACAGGTTGTGGGGAAATTACCGGGAGGCTGAGTTGTTGGTTTTCGCAAAAGCAGGCATACCAACCAGCTGGCCACCTTTCGTCATTGCATCTACTGAAAGGTCGTAAACAGTGGAAGGCTCGAGATCATAAATGTAAACGAAGGTGTCCGGCACAGTGAGCTCCTTCCTTGATGTGGCAGTGTAGAGTTGCAAATTGATACTGACCATTTAGGTCACTGGAATTAGGTGGCTGCATGCCAGGATGCGCGAATACGGCAGAGGAATTTTGCAGCGGAAACACGAAACCACCTGGAGTTCGCCCCTTCTGCGGAGCGAAAATGCACCGCTGTGCAAGCATAGCACTTTATTGATAAATTTCGTATTTTAAAACTTGGTTAATGATTTTTCGCGAGGTAGTTGCCTGCTTAACACTAATATGTAAGTTACGTAAGAAAAACGGTCATAACGATATGGCTTGAAAATTCTTGTTTTCGAATGGAATAATTTGTATCGAAAACTAAGCTGACTGTCTACGATGTCTAGGAAAGGAAGAGATTTCTTTAGCTGAACACGCTGTAACATTCATCATGTATGTCAAGCAAAACATTATTAAATCTGCACTACACTCTTCCACCACCGGTTTCTTGAAATGTTCTGGAATCCGAGCCCAAAGCGAAGACGATCATAGTGCATGTCTGCTGTCAATGTAATCGTAGTTTAAGTCACCGTCAACTGCACCTTACGCTGCGTGCATACATAGGCGGGCGATCTTCGAACTAAGACGGTCAAACTGCCGTATCGCATCAGCTTTGCGTTGCCAGATGGGGCTCTGGAAGCACTTATTCATTAATAATGTCGGTTTTGTGATAGAATGTCCGTTCGATTTTGGAAGGATGCTTGATGCGCTTAGATCAGGCCGCGATTGGCTACTAATCGCTTAGCAAATCGTTTATTTAAAGAAACACATATTATGATTTCTATTAGTAGTGATTGCTTTGTACATTTATTTCTGATATTGGCAAACTAGTTTGTGCTATTCCGCTTGAGATATTTTGTCTCAGTATGTACTGCACCTCTACGGAAATGCTGACTATCCAAGACAACAGGTCAGCCTTGGAAAGCAAAACAGAATGCATAGGCACTTCAAAATATGCTGCTCCAAAAATGGTTAAGCAGTCACCCTGGGAGGCAATACTGCTGTGCATTACGAGAGTCTCTCGCGGGTGATTTCATAGCCGGCATTTACAGCGGGTGACCAGGAGTCATCGCAATGTGTTATCCGCTATTTTAATGGGGTTTATGGTTGGCTTTGTGATAACGTTGTTTTGGGATGGAGTGAACTTGGGAGGCTTGGAGACTGCCAAGATTTGGGTGAAAGCGGACGTTACTGCAATTTGCATCCAAGCCATTTCCTGTGTCCTTGATATCAATGATCAAAGGTCCAAAGTTTTGCGCGCTGTCATATAATATTTTGAAAACTACCTTTTGAACCGGAAATTGTAATCTTAATTAAGTGAAAATCAGATTAAGACAAAGGTTAGAAATCGTGTTTTCTAAAGGCAAGACACAGAGAATCCAGCTATAGAGTAGTGTGAACGTTGTTTGTTTCACTTTTGTGCCAGAAAACGCGGGGATAAACATTTTGAGCGGTACGTTTGTTTTACTTCGGTAAAAATTAAAAAACCATAGTAAAAATATGTATAAGATCACTTTGATTGTTGACTAAAAACCCATGTTAAACTGGAATCATGCGATTAGATACTTTATGTATAATAAAGATTCCGCTTATTTGGAAGTTTGAAACGAAGAAGACAAATAAGAAGCGGTTTTCGCTAAATATTTATATATTTTTAGGAAACCCTGTTAGTGTATTTTTAGTCGTAGAATGGAGCGTTCAAGTAAACAAATGCAGCAAAATACGTTCCAATATTAAGTGAAAAGAGAACACAATAATATTAAGCCGCAAATATATCACTTATATTCAGGGAATTCAAAATTGGTCATTTGTCTCACATTTCACCTTGACTTCAAATTTTAAAAGGGCAAAATCTGCATATTTTTCGCCTGAGATGTATCTAATTAAGGGATTTTAAACGTGAGCATATTTTTATACCTTTTTCATTGATTTCAAAAGGCGTTTTTAATTTTGGAATTTTTTTGTGGGCGTTCAACTTTTTGTGGCAATAATCTTTTCTGTCTGTAGGTGAAGCTTCAAATACGACAAAAATGGACTTCTGCATCGAAGCAAATATCAAAAAGCTCACTACTTTAATAAATACTTTTTAAGAACAATCTTACTTGGAAGATTTTTGGTGAACAAATAGAGCAGGGTCTTAATTTATTGCCATTTTGATTGAAAACAGTTAAAAATCGCAATATTTTCACTGGTTTCTCAACGATCCCGTGAAATTAATTTTACTCCAATACCAAAAATATTAATAAAAGGAATTTCCAAAAAGTGGATAGTTCTCTAAATACAAAAATATTATGCCTATGATATCACCCGACTATTTTATTTTAATTTATTCTCCACATCTACCGTGATTTTCTGGTTAGAATACTTTGCAATCTTTTTCAAAAGTAAGTATTTTTTAAACAAAAATACTATTAATTTTAATATTTCCTTTAAGTTTCAAATATGCTTATGGTTGTTTATTAACATTCCAACACTTTGCTCTATTCGGTAAATGCCGGTTTGCGAGCGATTAGCAATATTTCGCAAAATTTTTGGCATTTTGCATGTATTAGGTCACACAGTGTACATAATGTATAGCAATATTTATTTAACTATGCAGAAATTGCAGAGCTAATTCATGAAGCATTTCTCCCAATGTGGTAGAAATATCTTTCAATAATTCGTACTTTATGTGATCTACTAATACCTGGATTTTGCAACGCCCTCGCTGAACCTCCTTATGTATATGTATGTGACTAATTATTTCTTACTTAATTCTACCTAAATTGTAAAAATCTTTTATGATTTGCGCCGTTTTGTCCTGAGGGTAACGCCTTTTCCGTACTGCATAAACGAAAATGTCCAGATAGGGCAGTTACTGTATATCTCTATCATTTTCATTCCGCATTTGCACGAAATCTTGAAGAAAGCATTGAACCTTATGTGCGCATCTATAAATTTTTATCGTTCTACTGGACTAGTGCACACTTAATTTGCCTGCCACGTGAGAAATATTTCGGTTGTGTTAAATCGAAAAAACAAAGGCAGGTTAATGATGAATGCCCAAAAAGCCGAAATTCTGCGCGAAAGAATGCTTCGACGTCAGTTTTTCTTGTTACCTCGCCCAGATCGCACTTGCGCCGAGCTTTATAACTCGTAAAATGAGTGGTTCTCTTTCTTAGAAAATGCCATTTTTATTGCCCAATACTGATTTAGACAACTTTTATCAATTTTATCCACAGCCAGATTTCAACTAGCATTTAAGTTATGCATACTTTGAGTAATTTTAGTTCTTTCAAAATCAAAAAACATTATTTTTACGTTGGCTCGTGAACAATGTAATAAAAACTAGTATAAAGGGATCCATTGGATGTGTAAAAGCCTTTCCATTTTTCACTAAAATATATTATTGATATAAAGGCAAAATCACTCATGGTAAAAGGATTTCCATTTAAATTATTTGTCACATAGAGGCATTTATGTAAAAATGACTTTTCTTTCAGTTAATTTTGCATGCTTTACGCAGTTCATTTCACTGCGTGATTTCATCATTTATGTGCAGAATATTTTTTGCATCCTAATTGTCTCGATCAAGCGACTGTTTTGTGGCAATAAATAACGAATTTCAATGCATCTTTTCAAAGAATCGACATAAAAAATAAAGGGGTAAATTATTGATTTTGATTTTCTATTTTGGTTTTACATAAAATAATTTCCAAAAGGTTTTATAAAAGATAATATAGGGGATCGCTGTTTTAATTCTTTCTTTCACGAGAAAATATCATTAATCAGAAAATATCGTACACTAGAAACGTCATCTAGTTTCAGTGAAATACTTTGAACATTAGGGAACAATATTGGGGCTCGAGGTAAGTGTTTCAGGGATAATAACACGGTTAAGTTATTTGCGAGGAAAAGAATCATTTATTTTAAATGAACACTTACCATTTCCCTCTCCTCTTTCGAGCAAACAAAATAGAAGAAATAGAAATTTAGACAGCATAACTGCGAACGTATTAGGTCCTGCTTAACAAAAATCTATATTTATAGCTTTCGGAAGACTGCATCATTCAAAGAAAAAAAACATTTTGCTTTTGAACCACTGACACATAATTTAGGTGAGCAGAAACTGACGAAAGCATACAGACGCGAGCATGCTTGTTGGAAAAATCGAATCCGTTAAGTGAGTTGTTTCCTCTCCTAAGTAGAATACAGCAGATGATTTTGGAAAGCTTAGCAACAACCTGTAAGATTTTACTTAGTGTTCTTCGAGTGCGATAAGACATCAGTCTGGTAAAATTTGGCTAATGGCGAGAATTTTGAGGCAGAGTAGAAAAATAAATAGCCTTGAGGAGAAAGCTTATGAAACTTAGTAGCTCAGCTCAGTCATAAAGCCTATTTCATGCTAATTAAAGCAACATGCTCACATTTTGCTTTTAAAATGTGAAAGCATAACATAAATAATAAGAATACAGATTAATGTACAAAAACTTTCACATATTGCAGTCATAAAAACGAGTTCGGCTTCTTGGTGAACTTCGAGAACAAACTCACAATTAGCACTCGTAAGAAATGATTTAGTATGCAGTTTGCTTTTTCCAGATTGTCTGTTAATGCCTTAACGTAATATAAAACGGAAACTTAAATGTTATCGCTTGTATAGATTTTGAACTTAATGAAGGGAAATCATTCGATTGTTGAAATAAAGTCCCCGCATAATGCTGGAACTCTATTGCATTTAAAAATACGTTTTGTGTTTGCTGTTTACTCTCTTCCTAACCATGTCACTGTTTGCGCTACAGTTCTCAGACGCCTTCGTTTCCAATAAATAATATAAACTAATACAAACTGACCTTCTTTTTCATCTCCCAAATGAAATAAATAAGCAAAAACTATTATTTATATTTGTTGTCAAAATGAGGCAAATATCTCTTGTAGAGTGAACATCAGATGTTCAGCCCTCTTAAACATTTTTACATGACTTGGCTAAAATTTCTGCACAAAAAGGCAAGGTCACCTTGGTGATTCTGTCGAGAAATCTCCTCTATCCAGTCACTGTAAAGTCCGGTGACTATTGGATTTGCACGTTCCCTGCAAATGAATTCCATCAAAAAGGTTACATTTAGGCTCACCAGAGACCACAAGAATTCACCTGAATAATTAATTGCCTCCCTGTTAAGTCTGATAATCGGACGCCGTTCATTCACGATCCACCCTAGTTTGGAAATTGGTGTGATACCTGAGGCCATATCGAGCTGGAGTTGAACTGCCTTTTTAACGGTTACGTACCTTCTGTGTTTCCAAATCTCAAACCTGAACGGGGCAAGATTTGGGTGTGAATTTTGACTGGAATGGTCTGAAGTGCGCTCGGGACGCCTTGCTTTCCTGCTGCATACCTTTGATTGGAAGAGTTGGCCTGCTGGACAATGATCATCCTTGTGCCATCGCTTATGGCATTTCTGGCCATCATGCTTCTTGGATGGACAGAAACAAACAAAATGCTGATTATTGCACTGCCTACATGCTCTTCGGAGTTTTCCCGAGGTGGAATATTGGGGTTCGTTTGGTGATATCGGCTTTGTGTGGGTGACAGCACGAACGCTGGTGACTGCTAATTGACAAACTGTGGTGGTCCAGAATGGCAACATCATGTTTACGATTCCTGAGCCACTGCCTCTCGGTATTCACTGACCGCAGGCCGGAGTCGGGTTTTCTCTTCAAATTTGATAAGTAGAGGCTATTTTATCCCAGCATCGTGGGGTGACTGAAGAGCACTCATGAATATGAGACACTTGAATTGATTGTCTGTCTCGTTCGGAGATTGAAGTTATCGCACTCTCAGTTTGCAATGCTGGAGATATTCGGAAATTCATATATCTGGTTCTTTACCAGTTTGAGTCACAGGTGTCGAATATTGAACAGTGAGAAATTATTCCGAAGGATTCTAACAAATGTTTCACATCTATATCGAAAAGTAAAATCACTAGCGCTGTTTCAACCATGCTCTTTAGTGTCTTATTTGTGTAATAACAGGTCCACTTTCTATGCATCATTAGCTTTAGTAAATTCACTGCGGAATATATCTTCTGAAAGCCGTTGGCCGTTTATGAGAGGCTTCTATATCCGAAAATGCAAACTGACTTGTTGCATCATTTGTTTCATCATCTTCAACTGAGCTGCCTCCAACTGAGACTGCTTTATTGCAGGATATACATTAATTTCTCCGCGGAACTAGGCAAACTCAGTTCTGCCTTGCCAATTTGTTATAGTCTTGTCCCAAACCGGATACTCGCTCAACCATCAACCCGATTTAATCCACAATAAATAATTCAAAAGCAAGGACGTAAGGATAAAGGATTATTGACGAATTATTACAGCGTATTTAACGCAAACAAGGATGATAAGAGGCTGAAAAGGTCAAAATTCAATCGGACTAATCCTGTAGTATCCTTGAGGGTTAAACATCTCAACTGGACTTCAGTATCATCCAAATGGTTGGATAGAAAACTTATCCCTGTTGGCAGCTTGCATGATATCAGCACGCGCATGGCCTATGGGCAAGTCGATAGTGCAGGGTGGGAAAGAGTTGTCAGCGCGAAGTGAGAGCGAGTCGGTTAGGACTGCTCCTCCTAACAGCCTCGACACAAAACGTCAAGACATGGAAGTGGTTCCTTTGACATTCGTATTCAGTAAAACTAGAGAGTGAATAAAATGTGCCGAATTGTCCAGATTCACTGCCTTAGGTACACATTTCAAAATCATAAGGACCAAATAGGTCAGGCAAGATCACAAAATTATCAATTAAATACCAAAGTAGGGATTGCACTTTAGCTGGTCCACAACAAAAATATGCTAATGTTCCCTCAACAGAAAGAACTCTGGTGACAGATGTTGAAGAAATTTTTTAGGAAAGTTGAGAATTTTTCTTGAAAATGCAGTTGAAAGCGCTTGCTTTCAAGCCGTGGTAACTGTTTTGCCCAGGTTTTACAACAATCAGTTTCATTTTTACTTTCGTTTTGTTGTTGTTGATGAGTACATGATGTTTTTCGCCGAAGTTAACTTTTTTCCCAAATAAAGTCAAAATTTAATTGTGCTCCGCCAAACGGGACTCCAACTATCCTCCAACATGCCGAGTACGGTCCAATATAAAGTGCCCAGTGAAGTGTCCTTATTGCTCGGGTGGCGCTTAATTATTGCCACAATGCTTTGCAAGCAACTCACAAATGCATAACGCACCAAATGGGATTTCGAGTATCTTGCGTTGTTTTCTGAACCAAACGAAAGAAGTCCGTAGTAAACGGATCTAGCATCACAGCAGAGGGAGGCAGTTTGTCTGAAAGGGTTTGACCGTCTGTTTGACGGCGTTTTTATATCTTGTAACTCAAGATTAACACGAGAAGGAAACAGTGCGTTGGACTGTGGGTCTCCATTGCTCCCAAACTACAGCGCATGTCTGCTCATAAAAATCTCAAAAAATACTTATGTGCTGGAGGAGAAGTTTCAATAACTGGAACAAACAATTCCAACGCATCCAGTAACCGCATCAACTCCTCCGAACGATACTACCACGTACTCGTCTCACTGCTTCTATCAGATTACCTCTTGGTAATCTCAGGCAGACAGCAAGAATGCAAAGGTTCTACTTTTTAACATTATGTAACCAACTTAAGAAGAGAATGAGCCAATCCATTCTTTTTATGGAAACCTTCTCCGTCGCGCGCGGATCCATCAGGAGTAGCAGGTGTAACAGGATTTCACACACATCCCGCTATGGCCTGCTTGTACTTCTTTTGTCACTGGCTTTCAGGTGGGTAAGTGAGGAGAGATTGCCACAGTTACGCCAGTCAGCTATCACTTTAATTCAATTTACGTGAATTCACCAGTATGCGCAAAAAGTTGGACATCCCAGTTCTCGACGATCGGACTCTCCCTACAGTCGCAACGCGTCACCGCAAATGAATCCATAATTTCCCAGGAAATCCATTTATTGACATTGAGGGTTCACGGGTCTTTTTCCCTGAAACTTAACCTGATCTTTCTATTTAGAAAAACTGGCAACAATACTCTTAAGAAAAACGCCAACCATAAAACTGTTTTAACTGAGTTTTAAATAACTTTCCCAATATCCCTGCTTTATGCGGAAAATAGATAAAAAACGAAATCGCAAATAACAAGTAACATAGTTTTTGTAACTGCACCAACGGTATCTCAGTGTTTCACTGTGGGTATATTTTTGAAACTAAATTTAAGGTTTTGGGTTCAACACCAAAAACTGCCAAATTTTCTGGGTGCCACTTAATGTTTTAACTTTTTGAATACTCTTCCGAGTGAATGTTTCCTGTACACAGTTAAATCCTCTATTTCCACACTTGGAACAGAATGTTCGTTTAGTCAAGAAAACTCACTAGGCAAACGCACATTGGAGCTATCCTCACTCAAGAACAGACTAGGGTGATTCAGTTTTCGCTGATGGAAACATAGCATCCAGGCACCATGCAGAAGTGAAAAATTAATAGCAAATATTGCGAAGGTTTTTATAAGCACTCTGCTATTTGTTTTTGCGAAGGAGGCGAGGGTTAGGGTCATTTTTAGAGACAGTGCCGTAACTGACAACCCAGAGTTAGAGGCACAATACGTACAAATTTATAGGATCGGGATTCAGTTAAACGTCAGTGCTCATTATATATAATAAGCCACGGTCAGATTGGTTACCTACCAATCTACCGTAGTCTCACTGAATCAATCGCGTCTGGAGTTCAGGCTAACGCATATAATATAGGCCTTTCATGTCCGGACTGTACCTGCTCAGTCAGCCTTCCAACGAGGCAAACCGGTACTGCGCGCTCTATTTCGTAACCTAACATAAATGAGGTCACAAACGTTGAACGAAAAATGCTTGTAATGTACAAGTCACCCGCCCTTTACCACGAAAGTTGCACAAACATCGATAAAGACCGGTCTTCAAAAATGCACTGTTTAGTTTTTTAAATTATTATTTATTTGCTAAAAAATAATTAATTTGATCAAAAACTTTAATTCCGGTGATGAATTTACCACATCTATATTAAAAAATGCTTAATGTTTGTTCACCGTCCCAGTTATGCGCGTGATAATACCGAAATTGGTCACCCCGAGTTTCTGAATGTGTTTTTGGGGCGAAAATCTTCACATTTTTATGAAATAGCTTTGCTATTTCTGATTTCATGCCTTGCTTCTAGAAAAAAATGTGAATGCTTGTGACTGCATTTACCGGATTTTCCTTGAATGAAGGTCCAATATTCCCGTCTTGTATGGGGTTGATTTATAAATTATTCTTGCTTAAATAAGAAATATTTTCTTGCACAAAGCATTAGAAAATTGGTTTTGTTATGTAAAGTTTCATAAAGAAGGAAATATTATCCATATTTTGACTGTTTGCTTTATTAAAATAGCAGCAAATCAGAAGCAGGTCTTTAGAGGCTCATCGAAAACTGAAATAACGAAGGTACGGCGGCGGCAAAGACATCGTATCCTAAAAAGATAAAGCCTGGAGCAACCATTCCCGTCTCGTATACCCTCAGTCCGAGTTCGAATCTCTGATCTTATTAGCTTGAGAACAGCAGAAAAATCTGAAATGAAGATTGTATTTGAATTATTGTTTGCTATTCAGGATTGCCATGCACGTGTAGGTTTTAGAGACGTTTTATACTCACCGACTTACTTTCAAACGACATTGATCTGTTGTGGTTCTACCTTAGTCACGTTTTATCGTCGTTATAGACTTTGTTTTTGCGCCAGGTTCCTAAGGTAGTCTTCTACGCAAAAGCACACATGCGTCATGCATTCGCCTCTTCTGCAGATTCTGCACTACCAGCCAAGCTTGGGTGCCTGTAAATTCACCCAGCGGTTCATTACAGTTGACCCCAATGGATTCTCCCATGAGCTGACTACTCTCATCCCAAAGAGATAGGCTGGCACCAGCCGTTGGCACGACCCTAAAGCACCGAATTTGTGCTTTAGTTGCATCCATTCCGTTTTTAATCTCCTTAAGCTGGTTTTATTCCTGGTTTTGCCTGACAAGGGTATATTCATTATCTTGGCTCTACAGTCTCACTTTATACTCGGAAAAATTAATGAGATATCTATGTATACATCTTTCAGCATGAAACATTTTCGGGTTCAGCCCGAAATCTCATAAAAATCAACTAAAGCTTAAAACACAACAGCTGAATTAAAAACAACTGCATAACATTAATGAGCTACTTAAAAATATTTAACAGCATACAAATATTAGATGACTCACCATGATGTTTATACAGATAGACGCTTAAAAATTCTGAGCAGATTTCAACGAATGGCTGCGCAGGGTGTACGATTCACCTGTGTCTCCCCTCAGTGCTCCTACTGCGCTTCCCCTGCTTTTTAATTTCCATTCTAGCACATTACGTATCGTGCATATACGAATGCAAATATATTTGGTTTATTGAAGTTATGCTAATAATTGTTTCCCAAATAATTTTTTTGTGTCACGGGGTAAAAAGAATAGCTATGAGATGAAAAAGAATTGCGGGAATTTTTATGACTGTGGTATATACTGCAGTCAAATTTAGATATATTCATTGTGTTCATAACATCAATAAGCGTATTTTTCGATTAACCTGAGGCTTCCGGTGGAAAGTGTCCTCAGCTCCTCTGCGGTCCGAATTCCTTATCACAGAACTGGCTTGAAAAATGTCCTATTTTCTTTTTAAATTCAGCTAGGCTTTACATTTTTCTCAATACAGTTAGGGGAGGGCATTCCATATAATCGCATATCTTAAGAAATAGAAGTTTGAGCATTGAGCGTTTTTGAATTTGGGGATTTTTTTGACATTTTCGTTATTTCTAGTGGCTTGACTGTCGTTGTTATTTGACATTATCTTCACTTTGTGACTATATTGGTTGTGCGTGACCTTTAACAGGAAAGTGAGACCATTTTTCGAGCCTTCTGGTCCAGAGGGGTCGAAGACAATATCTATTGTTTAAGTCGATATATGAACCATGTATGCCATCAAATTTGGACAAAGCTCTGGTGAAGCATCTTCAAATGCCTTCTTTATTCTTCCTGCAAGCTGGGGCATTATACCAAAGAAAATTGAGCAGTAACCCAGGAGAGTTACTACGTTCATGATAGAAAGATGTGTTGTTATATTATTTGAGGGGAACTTTTTACATATGAATCCGCATAGGTGAGTGGCTTTAGGTGTTTTTCATTTGAAGGCGGGGGATAAGTGAAGAGCATTTGTACAACTCAGTCCTAGGTCTTCGTTGGATAATGATTCTTTCATTTCGTAATCATCAAAGCTTATGGGTGTCAGGTTTTGTGGACCAAAGATCATTGGATTGCATTTGGTCGGTAAGAGGGGCATTTGCCATAAGTTACTTCAGGCATTAAGCTTTTTGCGGTCCACTGACATGGAAGTGCGCATATTAGTCACTGTGTGCTCATTATACGCATATTCGAGTTTTAGATCATCTGCATGCAGAAATGTTTTGACATTGGTTGATAGGTCGTGAATAGATATGAGAAGGAGAAGTAGACCTAAGATGGTGCACTGTAGCACTCCACTAGTAATAGGAGATGGGTCTGAGACAACACAGAAAACGCACAATTAGCATCATAAATACATGCTTTAAGAAGCATACGCCTATGAGCCTTCAAATAGACTGATTTACTCCAAGAGAGCGAGTAATTAGTAAGGAATTTTTCAAAACAGCGATGAAGAAGGTATCGTCACAGACCGAGCCCAGCATTTCGATGCATTGAGTTGAGAGACCAGTTATTCCAGCCACAACAAGACTGCCTAAGCTAGGAGTCCCGAGATTTGTGAACCCATTTGTGTACCTTTAACCTGCTCGAAGATTCTTCCTGTACCGGACAGGAAATACTATCCTCAGACTTGAGTAAGGTAAGACATGTAGGCTGGATACCAAGGGATTCAACTTTTACCAAAGTAATTCTATGTGGCAACTTGACGCAGGCTGATTTAGATCAAAGTAAATAACTACTATTGAGGTTGATTCATTGCGACAGAAAATGAAACGACTAAAACGGCTTACTGAGAAAATTCACATGCTCATACAAGAGAAACACAGTAGATGTCAGAATATGATTAGATAGACATCAATCAAGCATTCCATTAGTAGGTTTTAAAAGAAAAGTGTTCATGCCTGTCCGGATACTAATAGCTCAGTTTCCGGGAAAAAAATATTAAGACATAAAAATTGAGAATAATCGGATAATAAGCATGCAAATATTCGATGCCTGTTTGATAATGGAGTTCATTTTTTTCCATCTGTGACCAATCATTGTGAGTTTTTAAACAATTTTTTGTGTTTAAGAATTAGGGTCTTAATAGACAGGGATTGCATTTATGTTCTAACTGAAATCAGAGTACAGGAGGGAAACGTTTTGTACGCAGCAGGAAGGAGCCTTGCAATGAGTGCACTAAGCTATTAAATTTACAGTTGTATCAATTTGAAATATGCTAATAGGACTGAAGAGGCCAGTTCCCGGAAGAAGACACGTAGACGGATACACGATCGGTTAAATAGGAGCATTATTAGCCAGAGCATAGGAGAGTGTCTTGGCCCGATACTCTGGACTTCCTAAAAGTGCACAAAGAGAGCTTTTCTCGCCGGCCAATCTTATAATTCAAAGGTACTCCAACTTATGGATTGACAAAATGGTTTTTTCGGCGTCTTGAATTCCTTACTGCTAAGTTAAACTCTACCATTGGTTCGTCAACGCAATTATTGGAGAAATATAAAGGGTGAGCCTCCTGCCAAATGACGTTCTGGTATCTTTTTATGTCCGTCTCTTCCTACTTGTGATCTACAGGACTCGCAGTCGAGCCTATTAAAGTACTCTTGCAAGACAAAAAGAGATGAAACAACTTATCACCTCGGACACGCCCAGATCCTCCAATTCCCTGAAGTTCTGCCTCAAGACGTACTTAAAGTATGACGGAAATGTATACGAGCAAGTAAAAGGCACATCAGTGTGTTCGCTTATTTCGGGATTCATAGATGAGGCGGTTCTACCACTCGATTAATGCAAATTTAAAGCAAGCTTAAACAATTGTGTGTTTTTTGGGATAGAGAACAAAAAACTTGAGGAACGACAAAAGCTTAAGAATTCCCAAACTGAGAAAGTTTGAGCGATCAAATTGTATTGCCCCACCGCCGTCTATTATTTAATTTGAATGATGTGGCACTTAGTTGCTTAACAGAATAAATACGCATTCATAATTCTTCCATTTTACGAACTTTTCTCTCATTCCATGTTCCCGACGTGTAAAAAGAACCAATGACTATCAGATAGTGCTGAATTATTTAATACAACGTACTTTGCCTTATGCTTGCATACCACAGACCTGCGTGTTGTAGAAATGTTACTTTTTCAAGTTTGAGATATTAGTCGTAGATATTACTGGAGATTGGTTTATTTGATGAATATCTTTCCCAAGAAAAGATAAAACGAGGATTTTTCACTGCAAATATTCATTTGCTATCATTCTTTGTGCGTCGCGATGAATGCGTGAATAACATTTTGGAATTTTGTGCTTGAATAAAAATATTTTTGCTATAACTTTTTCTGACCATTGAGTATTTACATTCAGTTGCATAACACGTCCTGGAACGAACCCCACCTCTTACTCATAAAACTCTTGATGCATTTGAAAATCTATTTGGATAGTGCCAACTTTGCGCTTAAAATAAATAATTTATTAACATATTATTTGGCAGATTCTTGGTGCCTGAGAAGGTTTCCGTTCAAATTATGTATTTTTGCGAATGAAACGATACGCATAATGTAAGTTGAAAGTTTAAGAAGTGAAATTAATCTTGTATTTACACACGAAAACTTATGTTTTTAAAACTAGTTCTATACTATACTTTCCAGTACATTCTTTTTGAACGAAGGCATTTATTGTGAAGTTGGCAGTTTCCTATATTGTCCATAATGTCAACGCAAGCATATATAGCTGTTCATTCAGTTGTAGGCTTTTGAGAATCAGTAGATCCAAGTTCGGAAAAATCACATTCTTCAATCGCGCACTTGACGTGCCTTGAACCATTCACATCACTGTAACATTGGCATCTGCATGAACGCCTGTTATTTTGTGAACATATGCTTTCTTAAGATAGCGAAGTACGCCAGGGTTGGCAGAAGGTTCTGGTTCCTGAAAAGCAACATACTTTATTTAAGCGTGTATTAAGGTGTAACCCAATTTACTGTTTGCAGACTCTTACTTTCATAGAATACGTAACTGATACCAATGTAAATTTCAGGTAACCCTGGAGTGTATACAAATCTTTATTTACTGAATTTGCAAGTCATCATCCTATAAGAACTACTGGCTTCTCTAATCTCAGATTGACAAATGCTAAAAGCGTAATCCTAAACAACGCTGCATAGTGCAGTAAGCGCATGGAATCAAGAAGATGCGCAATTATTCAAAAAGAGGTTCCCATCGGTGTTTTAGGCATGGTGCAGCCATCTGAGCTATATTACCAAATATCTAAGTATATTCTCGCAGGAAATTACATGATCTAGAATCAAATAGTGTAAAAACATCATGCAGAAGTTTAAGATGGCAGACGCAGCATAAATTCTCTGTTTACTTATTATTTATGCGATAATCTTTAAACACTGTTATTCGTGAGGCGTTTTGGTCTGGTTAAGTGTCACCCAAATCCTCCCTTGTTTAAATTTTCGAATACATGCGATGACTTAAACCGTGCGTAACAAGGTAATAATGGCTTCTGCCTGAAATTTCGTTATGCTGTAAGCCTCGATCCTTTTATGATTTCACAAAACGCTCGGATCGGCATTTGGTTCTGGTTTTTGAAAAAAATAGGGTCTAAATTAGGTCAAAGAAACAAATTATGTGCAGGACAAAAATCATTTGCAGATAATCTTCAAAATATAAAACATCCACCTAAAATGAATTTCGGCTACTCCATAGAACCTGTTCACCACTGTTAAACCGATCTTAGGACTCGTAAGATCGGCTGTAAGGATAATCTTATTTGATTGGGACCCTCAAGTCGTTAGAGGTAAATTAAAACTTCAGAATTTCTAAATGCCTATAACGCAGGCAGGATTTTCTTCCTTGGTAGGATTTTCCATATGAACATATATCTCTGAGTTGATCGTTGGAGAACGTTAATCTGCGACCGGTCTTACTTATTCTGACTAAGTGCTGCCCGCAGCGTGTAATTACTCATAACGCGTCTCTAGTCAAGCACATGAAAAAGCTAAGCAGTGATAACCTCTGAAGGTCACAATTTTTCTAGTGTCTCGAGCCGTGTTTCGCGGTGACGAGCTGTCATAATCTATGCTCAATTCAGCGACACATAAGCACTAACAAGGATTGCTTAGCTCACTTGGAAACAGAAGCATTGTATAAAATTGAATGTTGTGGAATATGCTTATGCCCAGAATTTCGTTTAGAAAAACCGAATTTAAATAGCATAACTTCTAGTCCACAGTGAGCTTGCAAAAATTACTATTCACAAATTATGTTGTTCACGTGGTTTCCTTACACATTACTATTTGGTCGAAGGTAGGCAGTGCGGTTTATTCTAGGAAGTAGTTACTTAGTAACCGTAAAGTAAAGGCAGACTAACGATGTCATATCTAGTTCATGCAAATAGGCTGAATGTGATTTAACTGTAAATAACCTTAAAATTAAACTCTCAAAAAAATAAACTGCAAAAATAACTTTTCGGTGAAAAACAGGTAGTTTTTAACAGGTATCACAGGCAAAATCTGAAATATCAGATTATCTTCTGCAAAAAAGAACCGAAAGCGTCGTTCAAAACAAAGAGACATATTCAGCCTAAAATAGGAATTCTATTGACTAGTAAAGAACATGCTTAAATGATAGGAGCAGGAGGAAGAAATGTATTAATTCCAAAAATATGGAATCGAACTACGTTGACATTTATTTATTGCCTACCAGTTTTAATAAGAAATTTGGTGAGTATGCAATTATCAGTCTGTCATTCGGCATTACTATATGCAATCCTCTATGATGTACATATTATCATGCATTCAATTTGCGAGCGAGTGTTGGAAGATTGACCTAAGTTCTTCGTTGTGTGCATTCACCTGTAAAGTCATCATTTGAGAAAGCACCCGATTAGCCTACTAGACGCATAAATTCCTATGCCTACCCATTCAGAGTTTACTTATGTCGTAAATTTTCAGCAGTCGCGATACGAATTGAAGCATTGCGCATCCGTGCTCCTCGCATGCTCAATGAATCTGCTGTGGCAGTCATAACACCAGGAAAGGTAACTAATCGCGTGCATCACACAACTGCGTGAGACCCATGAAGCCATCTGCAGGGTGATTCACGCAGTTTTTCAGCTATGTTGAACAAAGTGGAATTGATATAGGTGGACTCCTCCAATATTTTTGTGTCTTGATTGCTTCCGAGAGCTAGCTTTTTCGTTAAATCGGCATAGTTAAAAAAACACCAAACTTTCAAAGTTTTTCTTTTTAAACAAGTGTACTCTCGCCCGATATTTAAATCTGCAAATATATTCAAAACGCATTTTTCTAACCCAGTCTGCACTTTTGATTACCTTCCAGAAAAGGATTCTGAGCCATCAGTATTATGTGAGACTTTTGGTTAATGAATTTCGATGGAAATTTGAAAATAAAGTTATCTCTGGGTTTCACGTATAGCAGGTAGAAGTATTCATACTTTAGTATTTGCCTTCGAAAATGCATCCAAGTGTGGTGAAATGAGATCATTGTACGCTATATGATGGTTGAATCTAACTTATCATGTGCTTGAACGAAACATCTGCATGATGAAAATGATAAAAGATTTAACCATAAAGCAAATTGGATAAAATGCCATCAGTTGCGCTATGGTATGCTTTTTACGAGGAATTGGCGAGATAAAGTCAACGATTGTAATGCTTTGGGTTACATAAAAATATAACTTTAAATGGAACGTTCTTTTTGAATTTCAACTAGCTAATGTTATCTAAAATCTAAGTATGCTTGTGATTAAAAGTACCAAAGTGAGGAACAGTCAAATGTTCGCTGATACAAGCGAGAACGCTGATTGAGCAGAACAGGAGGAGAAAATGCAATCACAAGAACTAGTTTATTGCACTGACGTTCAGAATTTGGGCTCAAGCCAGGGATAGGGAGCCAAATTATAGGATCATTTAAGCACGTACAACGAATGATGAAATCACGGCCATAACTCACTCGGAATCTGAGAGTCAAGGCATCATCGCATCAAGTAGGGCTCACAACAGTGATAATTGTAGTAAGCATTCAATCTCCCTACCATCGCAGTTTGTGCCTCTATTACCTTAATCTGAAACTCTCTCTGAGTACGTGTTCGATTGCAAATCTGAAATATCACGCAAAAAATGCTCTTTTGTCCAGTGATCGCATTTTCTCCTTCTGATAAGCATGGTGCCAAGAATACATTCAAGTGTCAAATTGAATCCGATGGACTACCTGTCTCTTTTGTAAGCATGCATAACTCCTTGGCTTAGATAATTGGGGTTCTCAATTCTTCTGATGTATAATTTGGACTCTTTTTATAACGCCTAAGCGTTGTTCCATTTGCCTGCAATTAATCCTATAAATAGGTGCATATGTCTTCTCCTAAATGCAATCATTTGAGTTGCCAAGTCTCTTACGGTATGAAGTCGCTACACATGTTTCAGTAATCTGTGCTTATCCTTGCGAGTTCTGTACCAGGTAATTCCCAAAAGAAATTTACCATATACAAGTAAGTCCAAATGCTATATCTTCGTTTTTGTTTCCCCAATGCATGTGATTAAAATAACTGTGGGGTTTCGTATAAGCTGACAAATATACATGACCTATTTACCGACAGCCGGCCTGAAAATATTAAAGAAAGTAACTGATCTATTTAGATCTTTGAACACGAGACCAAAGGAGCTTTTTAATATGAGAACCAATTAAAATTTGGCCATTGAGGGTGTCCCGTACATGATATTTTCACACCTGAAAGGTTCAAAAGCAAGTCATTGGATGACGTAGTTGCAGCGATATCATATGGATATTTGGCGACTACTCTATTCTCAGTATTGCAAGGTGCCAAATGGAATTTTTTAGGAAACCTGCATTGTGTTGAGCACTAGGCACAAACTGACTCCAGAATCCTTGTGCTATTGTGACGCATTGGGGAAAGTACCGTACTGATTTTATTTTAAGGGCATTCGCAAAATTGTTTTAGGTAAGAATATACTGCAAATAGGGTAAATATACTTTATCACGAGGCTATATGGTGTAGCCTAAATCAATATCAGAACGAAGGTCAGTATTTCGAAAATTATTTGCGAAAGTTTTTGACCTGAAGAGTACTCGACATGCAGAAATCCAGGAAGAATAAAGAAGGAGAATGTGCGTTCACTTGAACAAAGAAGGTCTTATGAACATTAAATTACTGTATATTCTGCATTATCCTCAATTATTTCTGATGTCCTCCATGATTAATTGAAGCTGTGAGAAAACTCCGATACAAACTGCATTTCCACGCTAAAAACGAGGGAGCAGTGCCTAGCCCAGTCATGGTGACTAATGACTACACCGTAGTCTCCACTCAGCAGGATGTGGTCAGCAAGCAAGTTGGGGAGATGCCGTACGCTATATGGCTATATTTTACGCTACGTGGCTCTTGAGTAAACTTTGTTTAGAAATGGACTCACATATTTTACCGACGGTACTGACTTCACCCATTTTGTTAACCGATTTCACACAGACAACTATGGTTTCCGGAAATGTTTTGTGCGAAGGATTTAACAGAGTTTCCTCAGCCAAGAATAGACAACAATTAATTGGCAGCAAAAACAGCTAACGCCTTGCCTGTCTGGAAACTTTTCCTCTCTCCCTCGTAAACGCTACGTAGTGAAAATATTCCATGGCATGGGTCTTGCAATTTTGGTGGTTTGCCAAACAGTTGGTCAATACCAAGAAAGTCTTGACTGGGGGATAGCAAGGGGTGATTTAATGTATCTGCGACTTACTCATTTACTTACGTTGAGCTGCAGTTGACGAAAACTGCATTGGATTACAATCGCAATAAACTACTGCATCACATGGAGTTAATATTACTCCTGTATGCATTCCTTTCCGCTTCCCTGCTATTTTGCGGTATTGGGATAAGTGGGCTGTAATTCCTCTGACGGCCTCATATTTGAAAAATTTTTTTATCTGTACCTTTATGTTAATGCCTACATTTTCCTCTGTCGTGAAATGATTTTAAGTAGACTGACCAACGTAAAGGCGCATATTTGAATAGAAACGTCAATGAACCGCATGTGTGGTGCAGTCCAGAGAATTCTTGCCTGAATATTTTAATGCTTTCAAGGTCTATATTAATATATAGATTTCCTTTTCATAATAAATATTAGCTCATCAAAACAATTTTTGAGTTGCGATATAGTAGACTCTTCATATAAGGTCCTGATAACCCCAACCCTTCGCTCTTGGAAGGTTGAACAAGGTTCTACGAACACGGAACAAATGTTTTCAGTTATAATGACTCCACCTGATCACTCTCCGATAAACACTTTGGATAAACTGGCTTTTATCGACAAACTCATCCTTCAACCAAGTATTTATTTGAAGTTTATAACCAGGACGAGCGTGGTTTACTAGTGACACCAGCTCTCAGAATTATGGCAAAAACGTGGGATGGAGGGAATGCAGGGACGCTTGCAATTTCTCTCAAAATACGTATCCCTTTCTAAGTATTGGAAGGAAAATCAGTGAATGCGCACAAACGCCTAAGTTATATTCACTGGATGTTCAATTACCAAGTGTTTTGTAGTGAGGAGAGTTCAAATTGCACATGGAGCCTGTTTCACGGACGGCTGATCATTCGAGTATATTTAGAAACTCGTGACCTTTAAACTACGAAGCACATAAAATAGTGTACGGCAGGTTTCCTCTTCCTTGTCAAGTAAAGAACAGGTATTGGATTAATACAAGTGCTATTAGGAAGACAGCTTGATTAAATGGTGTCACTTACCCGAATACCGTAAAATAGCAAGGTGGCGAAAAGAAATACATACAGGAGTAATATTAAGTCCATGCGGGTGCTTATTCCAGTGAATTTTTTGACTGAAGAATGGTTTACTTTATGAAAGTTCGAGATGCTGCAGGGAGCTAGTATTGTCGTTTTCATCGAAGCCCGATAGGCTGAATGTACAGTACCACGGCAACCCTTCTGCTGATGAATTAGTGAACTAAATATGAGATACGTAGACGTTTCGCTCGCTTAAGTGCCTTCTGGAAAGCGGGTTTTGTTGAATTAAAAGGAAGGTACATAATACGACTGCCCAAATAATTGCTGCGCTTTCTCTATAATTTAACTGTCTTTTGGCTAAATAAATGTAATGTGTGCTTAGTGCTGGCAGTAAAAATGATCCCTACTGCTTCTTTGTTGTTTCCAAACTCCGAGCAAGGACCGTCGCGGATCAAGCACTAGAAGGCTGGACGCAGCGGTGACGAAGTGGCATAGGCGATAAGAAGTAAATTGAGTTAAAAATAAATATAGGTTTCTTATATGGGAGTGAAATTCTTGCTGTAAGGTAACCTTAATGTACTTAGAGCCAATTAGTATTTATTGGCTGTCATCGTTTAGCTTTTTCATTATATGTCGGTATATTTGTTAAGTCACAGAGAAATTAAAGTTTCGAATTTGTTGGCGTTAGTGTAGATCCCAGAAAATGAAGGCCAATGACGAACATTGCTGCAAACATTCTGTGAACCTTGGAGAGGAATCTGAAGAAACAAGAAATCGTGTTGTTACCGAATGCTCTTACGGCTTGCGTAGATTGTACTGTGCCTGCATGCCTTTCGAGATTTATACGGCAGAATTGGCTAGTTTCATGATTTTCCATATTGTTGGAATTAATATATTTCTTCTTCCTGATTCAATGATTTAAAAAGTTCTTTATTAGTCAATAGAATTCTTATTTTATGCTGAATACGTTTCTTTTTTGCAGACGATAACTTGATATTTCAGATTTCGCCCTGCGATACCTGTTAAAGACTGCCTGTATAAAACGCAAAATGTAATTTTGCAGTTTAGTTTCGGGAGTTTAATTATAAAATTATTTGTGGTTAAATTAAATTCAGCCTATTCCCATGAAAATGATATGACATAGTTAGTCTAGCTTTGCTTTGCAGTTACTTAGTAAATACTTCGTAGAAGAAACCACATTGCCTGTATGGGGATAATGAGCACGCTGTGGACTTTACCTGCAAACGCAGTAAATCAATTCATCTTAAGGCATGATAACTAAGTTATTGGGGATGATGCAGTAGTTTATTGCGATTGTAATCCAATGCAGTTTTCGTCAACTGCAGCTCAACGTAAGTAAATAAGTAAGTCACAGGGACATTAAATCTCCCTTGCTATCCCCAAATCAAGACTTTCTTGGTATTAAACAACTGTTTGGCAAACCACCAAAGTTGCAAGGCCCATGCTATGGAATATTTTCACTACGTAGCGTTTGACGAGGGAGAGAGGAAAAGTTTCCAGACAGGCAAGGCGTTAGCTGTTTTCGCTGCCAATTAAGTGTTCTCTATTCTTAAATGAGGAAACTCTGCTTAATCCTTCGCGCAAAACATTTCCTGAAAGCAAAGTGCTCTGTCTGAAATTGTTTAAAAAATGAATGAAGTCAGTACCATCGGTAAAATATGTGAGTGCATTTCTAAACAAAGTTTACTCAAGAGCCACGTAGCGTAAAATATAGCCATATAGCGTACGGCATCTCCCCAGCTTGCTTGCTGACCACATCCTGCTGCGTGGAGACTACGGTGTAGTCATTAGTCACCATGACTGGGCTAAGCTCTGCTCCCTCGTTTTTGGAGTGAAAATGCAGTAGGCATTGGAGTTTTCTCACAGCTTTAAGTAATCATGGAGGACATCAGAAATAATTGAGGATAATGCGGAATATACAGTAATTTAATGTGCAGAAGACCTTTGTAATGGCCTAATAGTTGGTCAGGGAACCGTTTTGCTCTACGCAGTCCTGCATGAGGAAATGATCACTGCTGTTACTGTTGCCAATTTTATGGCATCTGGGGTAACATATCGGGCAGCATTTTCATTTCTGACGAGCAATTATTTCGTGAAACGAGGAAAGAAAATTGAAGAAACCGATAATGGCGTTGTTGACGAATGCTCTTACGGTTTGCGTAGGGTGTACTGTGCCTGCATGCCTTCCAAGATGCGCAAATTTATACGGCAAAATATGCTGGTTTCGTGTTTTAGAAATGCATTTATTTTACGTTTAAGCCCTTTTTAATGGAATAATTTAAAAGGCAACTAATAACTCCGTCGTTTATCAATTGTTTTCAGACACAAAAAAATACTGCCTGAGGATGGAACTTCCTGTTGAGCGCTTTGCACGCTTGATATATTGTACAGTATATCTTTCGATGGACATTATTCTTCAATTCTTACAGGGTATCTCGCTGGTTGTTACTTCTTCCACCCGATTATATACTTCATAGTGCGTACAATGTTTCATATATCTTGTCTGGCCTTGGATTGGCTGAGTCGATAAACCTTTTTCGTTAGGACAAACGAAAGGTAATTCATGAAATTCGTGTGATCTTCAGCCAATGCCATTATTGAATAATCGTAACAATTATACAGCCAGCAGACAGTGCACATGAAAGTTATTCGCTTCGAAACAATATCATCGTCATGTAGTTAATGTGGACATAATTTACCAAAGGGTGCTTCTCGTGTGACGGGACAGGGTTTTTTTAAAAATAAAATTGGTTTATTTATGGAAACCGCTTAACATTTATTTATTGTGACCCTTAAACAATCAACTTTGTGGCAAACAGGAAACGGTGGTTCAGGCATAGAGTTGGCACTGGAAAAATATCTATTAATTTTGATCACACGGTTACGTGAAAAAATGCGCGCTGCAGCTTGAGATCCTAGCGAATATGGCCTTCATCTTAGGTCCCAAATAGTAAGAGAAAACGTGAGTTGCCAGTTTTGAGGATAAAGCATTCTCTTCAGAAAAATTATATAACTGGTGAAAAAAGGTGGGCAGCCGAGCGAGAGCATTGCTGATGTTCCAAGTTTGAATTTTGAAGTCATCAAAACCCCTTAAATGAGAGTAGGCCAGAGTTGGTCGAGAGTCAGGTTGACAGTGGTGTGAACGTGCAAGTAATCAGCAGCGTTTAAAAGGCACCCGGAGTACGGCCGCTTTATCAATGTTCGACAGTTTTTTGCGGAAAAATCTCCCTTGTGCAGTAATGGCAGTGCCAGGTTTTTATAGGCAAGGTTTTAAATTTAGTTCGTCTGAAGGCTGAAATGCATATTTGATACGGTAGAGCCAGTATTTTTTACCTGTGGTCGCAATCTAATTAATGTCTACCGGCTGCTAAGTAAGGGCATTTTGCAGCATTCATAAGCGTTCTACACACATGCTGGCTCTTGACCAAAGGAAAGACGGCATCGAGCGACGGACGTGTAACAAGCTGCCCAAATTTCGGTAATTGCTTTTGATCTGCGCCTTTAAAGGTAGCCATCTAGCAGCAAAGCAAATAGTGGCAGTGATTACGCAGCCATGTTGCACCCCGCGACTGAGCTAGGTAATGTTTTCATCAACTGCAGCTCAACGTAAGTAAATCAGTAAGTCGCAGGGACATTAAATCTCCCCTTGCTATCCCCCAGTCAAGACTTTCTTGGTATTGACCAACTGTTTGGCAAACCACCAAAATTGCAAGACCCATGCCATGGAATATTTTCACTACGTAGCGTTTACGAGGGAGAGAGGTAAAGTTTCCAGAGAGGCAAGGCGTTAGCTGTTTTGCTGCCAATTAATTGTTGTCTATACTTGGCTGAGGAAACTCTGCTTAATCCTTCGCGCAAAAAGAAATCCTGAAACCATAGTGGTCTGTTTGAAATTGATAAAAAAATGGATGTATTCAGTACCATCGGTAAAATATATGGGTCCATATCACAAAGTTTACTCAAGAGCCACGTAGCGTAAAATATAGCCATATAGCGTACGGCATCTCCCCAACTTGCTTGCTGACCACATCCTGCTGAGTGGGGACTACGGTGTAGTCATTAGTCACCATGACTGGGCTAGGCACTGCTCCCTCGTTTTTAGCGTGGAAATGCAGTTTGTATCGGAGTTTTCTCACAGCTTCAATTAATCATGGAGGACATCAGAAATAATTGAGGATAATGCAGAATATACAGTAATTTAATGTTCATAAGACCTTCTTTGTTCAAGTGAACGCACATTCTCCTTCTTTATTCTTCCTGGATTTCTGCATGTCGAGTACTCTTCAGGTCAAAAACTATGGCAAATAATTTTTGAAATACTGACCTTCGTTCTGATATGGATTTAGGCTACACCATAGAGCCTCGTGATAAAGTATATTTACCCTATTTGCAGTATTTTCTTACCTAAAAAATGTTTGCGAATGACCTTAAAATAAAATCATTACGGTACTTTCGCCAATGCGTCACCATAGCACATGGATTCTGGAGTCAGTTTGTGCCCAGTGCAAGACCTAGTACTCCACACAATGCAGGTTTCCTACAAAATTCCAATTGGCACCTTGCAATACTGAGAATAGAGTAGTCGCCAAATATCCATATGATATCGCTGCAACTACGTCATCCAATGACTTGCTTTTGAACCTTTCAGGTGTGAAAATATCATGTACGGGACACCCTCAATGGCCAAATTTTAATTGCTTCTCATATTAAAAAGCTCCTTTGGTCTCGTGTTCAAAGATCTAAATAGATCAGTTACTTTCTTTAATATTTTCAGGCCGGCTGTCGGTAAATAGGTCATGTATATTTGTCAGCTTATACGAAACCCCACAGTAATTATAATCACATGCATTGGGGAAACAAAAACGAAGATATAGCATTTGAACTTACTTGTATATGGTAAATTTATTTTGGGAATTACCTGGTACAGAACGCGCAAGGATAAGCACAGATTACTGAAACATGTGTAGCGACTTCATACCGTAAGAGACTTGGCAACTCAAATGATTGCGTTTAGGAGAAGACATATGCACCTATTTATAGGATTAATTGCAGGCAAATGGAACAACGCTTAGGCGTTATAAAAAGAGTCCAAATTATACATCAGAAGAATTGAGAACCCCAATTATCTAAGCCAAGGAGTTATGCATGCTTACAAAAGAGACAGGTAGTCCATCGGATTCAATTTGACACTTGAATGTATTCTTGGACACCATGCTTATCAGAAGGAGAAAATGCGATCACTGGACAAAGAGCATTTTTTTGCATGATATTTCAGATTCGCAATCGAACACGTACTCAGAGACAGTGTCCGATTAAGGTAATAGAGGCACAAACTGCGATGGTAGGGAGATTGCATGCGTACTACAATTATCACTGTTATGAGCCCTACTTGATGCGATGATGCCTTGACTCTCAGATTCCGAGTGAGTTATGGCCGTGATTTCATCATTCGTTGTACGTGCTTAAATGATCCTATAATTTGGCTCCCTATCCCTGGCTTGAGCCCAAATTCTGAACGTCAGTGCAATAAACTAGTTCTTGTGATTGCATTTTCTCCTCCTGTTCTGCTCGTTTGTATCTGCGAACATTTGACTGTTCCTCACTTTGGTACTTTTAATCGCAAGCATACTTAGATGTTAGCTAACATTAGCTAGTTGAAAGTCAAAAAGAACGTTCCATTTAAAAATATATTTTTATGTAACCCAAAGCATTACAATCGTTGACTTTATTCGCCAATTCCTCGTAAAAAGCATACCATAGCGCAACTGATGGCATTTTATCCAATTTGCTTTATGGTTAAATCTTTTATCATTTTCATCATGCAGATGTTTCGTTCAAGCACATGATAAGTTAGATTCAACCATCATATAGCGTACAATGATCTCATTTCACCACACTTGGATGCATTTTCGAAGGCAAATACTAAAGTATGAATACTTCTACCTGCTATACGTGAAACCCAGAGATAACTTAATTTTCAAATTTCCATCGAAATTCATTAACCAAAAGTCTCACATAATACTGATGGCTTAGAATCCTTTTCTGGAAGGTAATCAAAAGTGCAGACTGGGTTAGAAAAATGCGTTTTGAATATATTTGCAGATTTAAATATCGGGCGAGAGTACACTTGTTTAAAAGAAAACTTTGAAAGTTTGGTGTTTTTTAACTATGCCGATTTAACGAAAAAGCTAGCTCTCGGAAGCAATCAAGACACAAAAATATTGGAGGAGTCCACCTATATCAATTCCACTTGTTCAACATAGCTGAAAACTGCGTGAATCACCTGCAGATGGCTTCATGGGTCTCACGCAGTTTTGTGATGCACGCGATTAGTTACCTTTCCTGGTGTAATGACTGCCACAGCAGATTCATTGATCATGCGAGGAGCACGGATGCGCAATGCTTCAATTCGTATCGCGACTGCTGAAAATTTACGACATAAGTAAACTCTGAATGGGTAGGCATAGGAATTTATGCGTCTAGTAGGCTAATCGGGTGCTTTCTCAAATGATGACTTTACAGGTGAATGCACACAACGAAGAACTTAGGTCAATCTTCCAACACTCGCTCGCAACTTGAATGCATGATAATATGTACATCATAGAGGATTGCATATAGTAATGCCGAATGACAGACTGATAATTGCATACTCACCAAATTTCTTATTGAAACTGGTAGGCAATAAATAAATGTCAACGTAGTTCGATTCCATATTTTTGGAATTAATACATTTCTTCCTCCTGCTCCTATCATTTAAGCATGTTCTTTACTAGTCAATAGAATTCCTATTTTAGGCTGAATATGTCTCTTTGTTTTGAACGACGCTTTCGGTTCTTTTTTGCAGAAGATAATCTGATATTTCAGATTTTGCCTGTGATAGCTGTTAAAAACTACCTGTTTTCCACCGAAAAGTTATTTTTGCAGTTTATTTTTGAGAGTTTAATTTTAAGGTTATTTACAGTTAAATCACATTCAGCCTATTTGCATGAACTAGATATGACATCGTTAGTCTGCCTTTACTTTACGGTTACTAAGTAACTACTTCCTAGAATAAACCGCACTGCCTACCTTCGACCAAATAGTAATGTGTAAGGAAACCACGTGAACAACATAATTTGTAAATAGTAATTTTTGCAAGCTCACTGTGGACTAGAAGTTATGCTATTTAAATTCGGTTTTTCTAAACGAAATTCTGGGCATAAGCATATTCCACAACATTCAATTTTATACAATGCTTCTGTTTCCAAGTGAGCTAAGCAATCCTTGTTAGTGCTTATGTGTCGCTGAATTGAGCATAGATTATGACAGCTCGTCACCGCGAACACGGCTCGAGACACTAGAAAAATTGTGACCTTCAGAGGTTATCACTGCTTTAGCTTTTTCATGTGCTTGACTAGAGACGCGTTATGAGTAATTACACGCTGCGGGCAGCACTTAGTCAGAATAAGTAAGACCGGTCGCAGATTAACGTTCTCCAACGATCAACTCAGAGATATATGTTCATATGGAAAATCCTACCAAGGAAGAAAATCCTGCCTGCGTTATAGGCATTTAGAAATTCTGAAGTTTTAATTTACCTCTAACGACTTGAGGGTCCCAATCAAATAAGATTATCCTTACAGCCGATCTTACGAGTCCTAAGATCGGTTTAACAGTGGTGAACAGGTTCTATGGAGTAGCCGAAATTCATTTTAGGTGGATGTTTTATATTTTGAAGATTATCTGCAAATGATTTTTGTCCTGCACATAATTTGTTTCTTTGACCTAATTTAGACCCTATGCCAAAAACCAGAACCAAATGCCGATCCGAGCGTTTTGTGAAATCATAAAAAGGATCGAGGCTTACAGCATAACGAAATTTCAGGCAGAAGCCATTATTACCTTGTTACGCACGGTTTAAGTCATCGCATGTATTCGAAAAATTTAAACAAAGGGAGGATTTGGGTGACACTTAACCAGACCAAAACGCCTCACGAATAACAGTGTTTAAAGATTATCGCATAAATAATAAGTAAACAGAGAATTTATGCTGCGTCTGCCATCTTAAACTTCTGCATGATGTTTTTACACTATTTGATTCTAGATCATGTAATTTCCTGCGAGAATATACTTAGATATTTGGTAATATAGCTCAGATGGCTGCACCATGCCTAAACACCGATGGGAACCTCTTTTGAATAATTGCGCATCTTCTTGATTCCATGCGCTTACTGCACTATGCAGCGTTGTTTAGGATTACGCTTTTAGCATTTGTCAATCTGAGATTAGAGAAGCCAGTAGTTCTTATAGGATGATGACTTGCAAATTCAGTAAATAAAGATTTGTATACACTCCAGGGTTACCTGAAATTTACATTGGTATCAGTTACGTATTCTATGAAAGTAAGAGTCTGCAAACAGTAAATTGGGTTACACCTTAATACACGCTTAAATAAAGTATGTTGCTTTTCAGGAACCAGAACCTTCTGCCAACCCTGGCGTACTTCGCTATCTTAAGAAAGCATATGTTCACAAAATAACAGGCGTTCATGCAGATTCCAATGTTACAGTGATGTGAATGGGTCAAGGCACGTCAAGTGCGCGATTGAAGAATGTGATTTTTCCGAACTTGGATCTACTGATTCTCAAAAGCCTACAACTGAATGAACAGCTATATATGCTTGCGTTGACATTATGGACAATATAGGAAACTGCCAACTTCACAATAAATGCCTTCGTTCAAAAGAATGTACTGGAAAGTATAGTATAGAACTAGTTTTAAAAACATAAGTTTTCGTGTGTAAATACAAGATTAATTTCACTTCTTAAACTTTCAACTTACATTATGCGTATCGTTTCATTCGCAAAAATACATAATTTGAACGGAAACCTTCTCAGGCACCAAGAATCTGCCAAATAATATGTTAATAAATTATTTATTTTAAGCGCAAAGTTGGCACTATCCAAATAGATTTTCAAATGCATCAAGAGTTTTATGAGTAAGAGGTGGGGTTCGTTCCAGGACGTGTTATGCAACTGAATGTAAATACTCAATGGTCAGAAAAGTTATAGCAAAATATTTTATTCAAGCACAATTCCAAAATGTTATTCACGCATTCATCGCGACGCACAAAGAATGATAGCAAATGAATATTTGCAGTGAAAAATCCTCGTTTTATCTTTTCTTGGGAAAGATATTCATCAAATAAACCAATCTCCAGTAATATCTACGACTAATATCTCAAACTTGAAAAAGTAACATTTCTACAACACGCAGGTCTGTGGTATGCAAGCATAAGGCAAAAGTACGTTGTATTAAAATAATTTAGCACTATCTGATAGTCATTGGTTCTTTTTACACGTCGGGAACATGGAATGAGAGAAAAGTTCGTAAAATGGAAGAATTATGAATGCGTATTTATTCTGTTAAGCAACTAAGTGCCACATCATTCAAATTAAATAATAGACGGCGGTGGGGCAATACAATTTGATCGCTCAAACTTTTCTCAGTTTGGGAATTCTTAAGCTTTTGTCGTTCCCTCAAGTTTTTGTTCTCTATCCCAAAAAACACACAATTGTTTAAGCTTGCTTTAAATTTGCATTAATCGAGTGGTAGAACCGCCTCATCTATGAATCCCGAAATAAGCGAACACACTGATGTGCCTTTTACTTGCTCGTATACATTTCCGTCATACTTTAAGTACGTCTTGAGGCAGAACTTCAGGAATTGGAGGATCTGGGCGTGTCCGAGGTGATAAGTTGTTTCATCTCTTTTTGTCTTGCAAGAGTACTTTAATAGGCTCGACTGCGAGGTCCTGTAGATCACAAGTAGGAAGAGACGGACATAAAAAGATACCAGAACGTCATTTGGCAGGAGGCTCACCCTTTATATTTCTCCAATAATTGCGTTGACGAACCAATGGTAGAGTTTAACTTAGCAGTAAGGAATTCAAGACGCCGAAAAAACCATTTTGTCAATCCATAAGTTGGAGTACCTTTGAATTATAAGATTGGCCGGCGAGAAAAGCTCTCTTTGTGCACTTTAGGAAGTCCAGAGTATCGGGCCAAGACACTCTCCTATGCTCTGGCTAATAATGCTCCTATTTAACCGATCGTGTATCCGTCTACGTGTCTTCTTCCGGGAACTGGCCTCTTCAGTCCTATTAGCATATTTCAAATTGATACAACTGTAAATTTAATAGCTTAGTGCACTCATTGCAAGGCTCCTTCCTGCTGCGTACAAAACGTTTCCCTCCTGTACTCTGATTTCAGTTAGAACATAAATGCAATCCCTGTCTATTAAGACCTAATTCTTAAACACAAAAATTGTTTAAAACTCACAATGATTGGTCACAGATGGAAAAATGAACTCCATTATCAAACAGGCATCGAATATTTGCATGCTTATTATCCGATTATTCTCAATTTTTATGTCTTAATATTTTTCCCGGAAACTGAGCTATTAGTATCCGGACAGGCATGAACACTTTTCTTTTAAAACCTACTAATGGAATGCTTGATTGATGTCTATCTAATCATATTCTGACATCTACTGTGTTTCTCTTGTATGAGCATGTGAATTTTCTCAGTAAGCCGTTTTAGTCGTTTCATTTTCTGTCGCAATGAATCAACCTCAATAGTAGTTATTTACTTTGATCTAAATCAGCCTGCGTCAAGTTGCCACATAGAATTACTTTGGTAAAAGTTGAATCCCTTGGTATCCAGCCTACATGTCTTACCTTACTCAAGTCTGAGGATAGTATTTCCTGTCCGGTACAGGAAGAATCTTCGAGCAGGTTAAAGGTACACAAATGGGTTCACAAATCTCGGGACTCCTAGCTTAGGCAGTCTTGTTGTGGCTGGAATAACTGGTCTCTCAACTCAATGCATCGAAATGCTGGGCTCGGTCTGTGACGATACCTTCTTCATCGCTGTTTTGAAAAATTCTACTAATTACTCGCTCTCTTTGGAGTAAATCAGTCTATTTGAAGGCTCATAGGCGTATGCTTCTTAAAAGCATGTATTTATGATGCTAATTGTGCGTTTTCTGTGTTGTCTCAGACCCATCTCCTATTACTAGTGGAGTGCTACAGTGCACCATCTTAGGTCTACTTCTCCTTCTCATATCTATTCACGACCTATCAACCAATGTCAAAACATTTCTGCATGCAAATGATCTAAAACTCGAATATGCGTATAATGAGCACACAGTGACTAATATGCGCACTTCCATGTCAGTGGACCGCAAAAAGCTTAATGCCTGAAGTAACTTATGGCAAATGCCCCTCTTACCGACCAAATGCAATCCAATGATCTTTGGTCCACAAAACCTGACACCCATAAGCTTTGATGATTACGAAATGAAAGAATCATTATCCAACGAAGACCTAGGACTGAGTTGTACAAATGCTCTTCACTTATCCCCCGCCTTCAAATGAAAAACACCTAAAGCCACTCACCTATGCGGATTCATATGTAAAAAGTTCCCCTCAAATAATATAACAACACATCTTTCTATCATGAACGTAGTAACTCTCCTGGGTTACTGCTCAATTTTTCTTTGGTATAATGCCCCAGCTTGCAGGAAGAATAAAGAAGGCATTTGAAGATGCTTCACCAGAGCTTTGTCCAAATTTGATGGCATACATGGTTCATATATCGACTTAAACAATAGATATTGTCTTCGACCCCTCTGGACCAGAAGGCTCGAAAATGGTCTCACTTTCCTGTTAAAGGTCACGCACAACCAATATAGTCACAAAGTGAAGATAATGTCAAATAACAACGACAGTCAAGCCACTAGAAATAACGAAAATGTCAAAAAAATCCCCAAATTCAAAAACGCTCAATGCTCAAACTTCTATTTCTTAAGATATGCGATTATATGGAATGCCCTCCCTAACTGTATTAGAAAAATGTAAAGCCTAGCTGAATTTAAAAGAAAATAGGACATTTTTCAAGCCAGTTCTGTGATAAGGAATTCGGACCGCAGAGGAGCTGAGGACACTTTCCACCGGAAGCCTCAGGTTAATCGAAAAATACGCTTATTGATGTTATGAACACAATGAATATATCTAAATTTGACTGCAGTATATACCACAGTCATAAAAATTCCCGCAATTCTTTTCATCTCATAGCTATTCTTTTACCCCCGTGACACAAAAAATTATTTGGGAAACAATTATTAGCATAACTTCAATAAACCAAATATATTTGCATTCGTATATGCACGATACGTAATGTGCTAGAATGGAAATTAAAAGCAGGGAAGCGCAGTAGGAGCACTGAGGGAGACACAGGTGAATCGTACACCCTGCGCAGCCATTCGTTGAAATCTGCTCAGAATTTTTAAGCGTCTATCTGTATAAACATCATGGTGAGTCATCTAATATTTGTATGCTGTTAAATATTTTTAAGTAGCTCATTAATGTTATGCAGTTGTTTTAATTCAGCTGTTGTGTTTAAGCTTTAGTTGATTTTATGAGATTTCGGGCTGAACCCGAAATGTTTCATGCTGAAAGATGTATACATAGATATCTCATTAATTTTTTCGAGTATAAAGTGAGACTGTAGAGCCAAGATAATGAATATACCCTTGTCAGGCAAAACCAGGAATAAAACCAGCTTAAGGAGATTAAAAACGGAATGGATGCAACTAAAGCACAAATTCGGTGCTTAAGGGTCGTGCCAACGGCTGGCGCCAGCCTATCTCTTTGAGATGAGAGTAGTCAGCTCATGGGAGAATCCATTGGGGTCAACTGTAATGAACCGCTGGGTGAATTTACAGGCACCCAAGCTTGGCTGGTAGTGCAGAATCTGCAGAAGAGGCGAATGCATGACGCATGTGTGCTTTTTGCGTAGAAGACTACCTTAGGAACCTGGCGCAAAAACAAAGTCTATAACGACGATAAAAACGTGACTAAGGTAGAACCACAACAGATCAATGTCGTTTTGAAAGTAAGTCGGTGAGTAAAAACGTCTCTAAAAACCTACACGTGCATGGCAATCCTGAATGGCAAACAATAATTCAAATACAATCTTCATTTCAGATTTTTCTGCTGTTCTCAAGCTAATAAGATCAGAGATTCGAACTCGGACTGAGGGGTATACGAGACGGGAATGGTTGCTCCAGGCTTTATCTTTTTAGGATACGATGTCTTTGCCGCCGCCGTACCTTCGTTATTTCAGTTTTTCGATGAACCTCTAAAGACCTGCTTCTGATTTGCTGCTATTTTAATAAAAGCAAACAGTCAAAAATATGGATAATATTTCCTTCTTTATGAAACTTTACATAACAAAACCAATTTTCTAGTAATGCTTTGTGCAGAAAATATTTATTTAAGCAAGAATAATTTATAAATCAACCCCATACAAGACGGGAATATTGGACCTTCATTCAAGGAAAATCCGGTAAATGCAGTCACAAGCATTCACATTTTTTTCTAGAAGCAAGGCATGAAATCAGAAATAGCAAAGCTATTTCATAAAAATGTGAAGATTTTCGCCCCAAAAACACATTCAGAAACTCGGGGTGACCAATTTCGGTATTATCACGCGCATAACTGGGACGGTGAACAAACATTAAGCATTTTTTAATATAGATGTGGTAAATTCATCACCGGAATTAAAGTTTTTGATCAAATTAATTATTTTTTAGCAAATAAATAATAATTTAAAAACTAAACAGTGCATTTTTGAAGACCGGTCTTTATCGATGTTTGTGCAACTTTCGTGGTAAAGGGCGGGTGACTTGTACATTACAAGCATTTTCGTTCAACGTTTGTGACCTCATTTATGTTAGGTTACGAAATAGAGGCGCGCAGTACCGGTTTGCCTCGTTGGAAGGCTGACTGAGCAGGTACAGTCCGGACATGAAAGGCCTATATTATATGCGTTAGCCTGAACTCCAGACGCGATTGATTCAGTGAGACTACGGTAGATTGGTAGGTAACCAATCTGACCGTGGCTTGTATATATAATGAGCACTGACGTTTAACTGAATCCCGATCCTATAAATTTGTACGTATTGTGCCTCTAACTCTGGGTTGTCAGTTACGGCACTGTCTCTAAAAAATGACCTAACCCTCGCCTCCTTCGCAAAACAAATAGCAGAGTGCTTATAAAAACCTTCGCAATATTTGCTATTAATTTTTTCACTTCTGCATAGTACCTGGATGCTATGTTTCCATCAGCGAAAACTGAATCACCCTAGTCTGTTCTTGAGTGAGGATAGCTCCAATGTGCGTTTGCCTAGCGAGTTTTCTTGACTAAACGAACATTCTGTTCCAAGTGTGGAAATAGAGGATTTAACTGTGTACAGGAAACATTCACTCGGAAGAGTATTCAAAAAGTTAAAACATTAAGTGGCACCCAGAAAATTTGGCAGTTTTTGGTGTTGAACCCAAAACCTTAAATTTAGTTTCAAAAATATACCCACAGTGAAACACTGAGATACCGTTGGTGCAGTTACAAAAACTATGTTACTTGTTATTTGCGATTTCGTTTTTTATCTATTTTCCGCATAAAGCAGGGATATTGGGAAAGTTATTTAAAACTCAGTTAAAACAGTTTTATGGTTGGCGTTTTTCTTAAGAGGTATTTGCCAGTTTTCTAAATAGAAAGATCCAGGTTAAGTTTCAGGAAAAGACCCGTGAACCCTCAATGTCAATAAATGGATTTCCTGGGAGAATTATGGATTCATTTGCGGTGACGCGTTGCGACTGTAGGGGAAGTCCGATCGTCGAGAACTGGGATGTCCAACTTTTGCGCATACTGGTGAATTCCACGTAAATTGAATTAAAGTGATAGCTGACTGGCGTAACTTCTGTGGCAATCTCTCCTCACTTACCCACCTGAAGCCAGTGACAAAAGAGAAGGCCAAGCAGGCCATAAGCGGGATGTGTGTGAAATCCTGTTACACCTGCTACTCCTGATGGATCCGCGCGCGACGGAGAAGGTTTCCATAAAAAAAGAATGGATTGGCTCATTCTCTTCTTAAGTTGGTTACATAATGTTAAAAGTAAGAACCTTTGCATTCTTGCTGTCTGCCTTGAGATTACCAAGGTAATCTGATAGAAGCAGTGAGACGAGTACGTGGTAGTAGTTCCGGAGGAGTTGATGCGGTTACTGGATGCGTTGGAATTGTTTGTTCCAGTTATTGAAACTTCTCCTCCAGCACATAAGTATTTTTTGAGATTTTTATGAGCAGACATGCGCTGTAGTTTGGGAGCAATGGAGACCCACAGTCCAACGCACTGTTTCCTTCTCGTGTTAATCTTGAGTTACAAGATATAAAAACGCCGTCAAACAGACGGTCAAACCCTTTCAGACAAACTGACTCCCTCTGCTGTGATGCTAGATCCGTTTACTACGGACTTCTTTCGTTTGGTTCAGAAAACAACGCAAGATACTCGAAATCCCATTTGGTGCGTTATGCATTTGTGAGTTGCTTGCAAAGCATTGTGGCAATAATTAAGCGCCACCCGAGCAATAAGGACACTTCACTGGGCACTTTATATTGGACCGTACTCGGCATGTTGGAGGATAGTTGGAGTCCCGTTTGGCGGAGCACAATTAAATTTTGACTTTATTTGGGAAAAAAGTTAACTTCGGCGAAAAACATCATGTACTCATCAACAACAACAAAACGAAAGTAAAAATGAAACTGATTGTTGTAAAACCTGGGCAAAACAGTTACCACGGCTTGAAAGCAAGCGCTTTCAACTGCATTTCAAGAAAATTCTCAACTTTCCTAAAAATTTCTTCAACATCTGTCACCAGAGTTCTTTCTGTTGAGGGAACATTAGCATATTTTTGTTGTGGACCAGCTAAGTGCAATCCTACTTTGGTATTTAATTGATAATTTTGTGATCTTGCCTGACCTATTTGGTCCTTATGATTTTGAAATGTGTACCTAAGGCAGTGAATCTGGACAATTCGGCACATTTTATTCACTCTCTAGTTTTACTGAATACGAATGTCAAAGGAACCACTTCCATGTCTTGACGTTTTGTGTCGAGGCTGTTAGGAGGAGCAGTCCTAACCGACTCGCTCTCACTTCGCGCTGACAACTCTTTCCCACCCTGCACTATCGACTTGCCCATAGGCCATGCGCGTGCTGATATCATGCAAGCTGCCAACAGGGGATAAGTTTTCTATCCAACCATTTTGGATGATACTGAAGTCCAGTTGAGATGTTTAACCCTCAAGGATACTACAGGATTAGTCCGATTGAATTTTGACCTTTTCAGCCTCTTATCATCCTTGTTTGCGTTAAATACGCTGTAATAATTCGTCAATAATCCTTTATCCTTACGTCCTTGCTTTTTTGAATTATTTATTGTGGATTAAATCGGGTTGATGGTTGAGCGAGTATCCGGTTTGGGACAAGACTATAACAAATTGGCAAGGCAGAACTGAGTTTGCCTAGTTCCGCGGAGAAATTAATGTATATCCTGCAATAAAAGCAGTCTCAGTTGGGAGGCAGCTCAGTTGAAGATGATGAAACAAATGATGCAACAAGTCAGTTTGCATTTTTCGGATATAGAAGCCTCTCATAAACGGCCAACGGCTTTCAGAAGATATATTCCGCAGTGAATTTACTAAAGCTAATGATGCATAGAAAGTGGACCTGTTATTACACAAATAAGACACTAAAGAGCATGGTTGAAACAGCGCTAGTGATTTTACTTTTCGATATAGATGTGAAACATTTGTTAGAATCCTTCGGAATAATTTCTCACTGTTCAATATTCGACACCTGTGACTCAAACTGGTAAAGAACCAGATATATGAATTTCCGAATATCTCCAGCATTGCAAACTGAGAGTGCGATAACTTCAATCTCCGAACGAGACAGACAATCAATTCAAGTGTCTCATATTCATGAGTGCTCTTCAGTCACCCCACGATGCTGGGATAAAATAGCCTCTACTTATCAAATTTGAAGAGAAACCCGACTCCGGCCTGCGGTCAGTGAATACCGAGAGGCAGTGGCTCAGGAATCGTAAACATGATGTTGCCATTCTGGACCACCACAGTTTGTCAATTGCAGTCACCAGCGTTCGTGCTGTCACCCACACAAAGCCGATATCACCAAACGAACCCCAATATTCCACCTCGGGAAAACTCCGAAGAGCATGTAGGCAGTGCAATAATCAGCATTTTGTTTGTTTCTGTCCATCCAAGAAGCATGATGGCCAGAAATGCCATAAGCGATGGCACAAGGATGATCATTGTCCAGCAGGCCAACTCTTCCAATCAAAGGTATGCAGCAGGAAAGCAAGGCGTCCCGAGCGCACTTCAGACCATTCCAGTCAAAATTCACACCCAAATCTTGCCCCGTTCAGGTTTGAGATTTGGAAACACAGAAAGGTACGTAACCGTTAAAAAGGCAGTTCAACTCCAGCTCGATATGGCCTCAGGTATCACACCAATTTCCAAACTAGGGTGGATCGTGAATGAACGGCGTCCGATTATCAGACTTAACAGGGAGGCAATTAATTATTCAGGTGAATTCTTGTGGTCTCTGGTGAGCCTAAATGTAACCTTTTTGATGGAATTCATTTGCAGGGAACGTGCAAATCCAACAGTCACCGGACTTTACAGTGACTGGATAGAGGAGATTTCTCGACAGAATCACCAAGGTGACCTTGCCTTTTTGTGCAGAAATTTTAGCCAAGTCATGTAAAAATGTTTAAGAGGGCTGAACATCTGATGTTCACTCTACAAGAAGATATTTGCCTCATTTTGACAACAAATATAAATAATAGTTTTTTTGCTTATTTATTTCATTTGGGAGATGAAAAAGAAGGTCAGTTTGTATTAGTTTATATTATTTATTGGAAACGAAGGCGTCTGAGAACTGTAGCGCAAACAGTGACATGGTTAGGAAGAGAGTAAACAGCAAACACAAAACGTATTTTTAAATGCAATAGAGTTCCAGCATTATGCGGGGACTTTATTTCAACAATCGAATGATTTCCCTTCATTAAGTTCAAAATCTATACAAGCGATAACATTTAAGTTTCCGTTTTATATTACGTTAAGGCATTAACAGACAATCTGGAAAAAGCAAACTGCATACTAAATCATTTCTTACGAGTGCTAATTGTGAGTTTGTTCTCGAAGTTCACCAAGAAGCCGAACTCGTTTTATGACTGCAATATGTGAAAGTTTTTTGTACATTAATCTGTATTCTTATTATTTATGTTATGCTTTCACATTTAAAGCAAATGTGAGCATGTTGCTTTAATTAGCATGAAATAGGCTTTATGACTGAGCTGAGCTACTAAGTTTCATAAGCTTTCTCCTCAAGGCTATTTATTTTTTTCTACTCTGCCTCAAAATTCTCGCCATTAGCCAAATTTTACCAGACTGATGTCTTATCGCACTCGAAGAACACTAAGTAAAATCTTACAGGTTGTTGCTAAGCTTTCCAAAATCATCTGCTGTATTCTACTTAGGAGAGGAAACAACTCACTTAACGGATTCGATTTTTCCAACAAGCATGCTCGCGTCTGTATGCTTTCGTCAGTTTCTGCTCACCTAAATTATGTGTCAGTGGTTCAAAAGCAAAATGTTTTTTTTCTTTGAATGATGCAGTCTTCCGAAAGCTATAAATATAGATTTTTGTTAAGCAGGACCTAATACGTTCGCAGTTATGCTGTCTAAATTTCTATTTCTTCTATTTTGTTTGCTCGAAAGAGGAGAGGGAAATGGTAAGTGTTCATTTAAAATAAATGATTCTTTTCCTCGCAAATAACTTAACCGTGTTATTATCCCTGAAACACTTACCTCGAGCCCCAATATTGTTCCCTAATGTTCAAAGTATTTCACTGAAACTAGATGACGTTTCTAGTGTACGATATTTTTCTGATTAATGATATTTTCTCGTGAAAGAGAAAGGAATTAAAACAGCGATCCCCTATATTATCTTTTATAAAACCTTTTGGAAATTATTTTATGTAAAACCAAAATAGAAAATCAAAATCAATAATTTACCCCTTTATTTTTTATGTCGATTCTTTGAAAAGATGCATTGAAATTCGTTATTTATTGCCACAAAACAGTCGCTTGATCGAGACAATTAGGATGCAAAAAATATTCTGCACATAAATGATGAAATCACGCAGTGAAATGAACTGCGTAAAGCATGCAAAATTAACTGAAAGAAAAGTCATTTTTACATAAATGCCTCTATGTGACAAATAATTTAAATGGAAATCCTTTTACCATGAGTGATTTTGCCTTTATATCAATAATATATTTAGTGAAAATGGAAAGGCTTTACACATCCAATGGATCCCTTATACTAGTTTTATTACATTGTTCACGAGCCAACGTAAAAATAATGTTTTTTGATTTTGAAAGAACTAAAATTACTCAAAGTATGCATAACTTAAATGCTAGTTGAAATCTGGCTGTGGATAAAATTGATAAAAGTTGTCTAAATCAGTATTGGGCAATAAAAATGGCATTTTCTAAGAAAGAGAACCACTCATTTTACGAGTTATAAAGCTCGGCGCAAGTGCGATCTGGGCAGGTAACAGAAAAGCTGACGTCGAAGCATTCTTTCGCGCAGAATTTCGGCTTTTTGGGCATTCATCATTAACCTGCCTTTGTTTTTTCGATTTAACACAACCGAAATATTTCTCACGTGGCAGGCAAATTAAGTGTGCACTAGTCCAGTAGAACGATAAAATTTATAGATGCGCACATAAGGTTCAATGCTTTCTTCAAGATTTCGTGCAAATGCGGAATGAAAATGATAGAGATATACAGTAACTGCCCTATCTGGACATTTTCGTTTATGCAGTACGGAAAAGGCGTTACCCTCAGGACAAAACGGCGCAAATCATAAAAGATTTTTACAATTTAGGTAGAATTAAGTAAGAAATAATTAGTCACATACATATACATAAGGAGGTTCAGCGAGGGCGTTGCAAAATCCAGGTATTAGTAGATCACATAAAGTACGAATTATTGAAAGATATTTCTACCACATTGGGAGAAATGCTTCATGAATTAGCTCTGCAATTTCTGCATAGTTAAATAAATATTGCTATACATTATGTACACTGTGTGACCTAATACATGCAAAATGCCAAAATTTGCGAAATATTGCTAATCGCTCGCAAACCGGCATTACCGAATAGAGCAAAGTGTTGGAATGTTAATAAACAACCATAAGCATATTTGAAACTTAAAGGAAATATTAAAATTAATAGTATTTTGTTTAAAAATACTTACTTTTTGAAAAAAGATTGCAAAGTATTCTAACCAGAAAATCACGGTAGATGTGGAGAATAAATTAAAATAAAATAGTCGGGTGATATCATAGGCATAATATTTTTTGTATTTAGAGAACTATCCACTTTTGAAATTCCTTTATTAATATTTTTGGTATTGGAGTAAAATTAATTTCACGGGATCGTTGAGAAACCAGTGAAAATATTGCGATTTTAACTGTTTTCAATCAAATGGCAATAAATTAAGACCCTGCTCTATTTGTTCACCAAAATCTTCCAAGTAAGATTGTTCTTAAAAAGTATTTATTAAAGTAGTGAGCTTTTTGATATTTGCTTCGATGCAGAAGTCCATTTTTGTCGTATTTGAAGCTTCACCCAAACAGAAAAGATTATTGCCACAAAAATTGAACGCCCACAAAAAATTCCAAAATTAAAACGCCTTAAATCAATGAAAAAAGGTATAAAAATATGCTCACGTTTAAAATCCCCTTAATTAGATACATCTCAGGCGAAAATATGCAGATTTGCCCTTTTTAAAATTTGAAGTCAAGGTGAAATGTAGACAAATGACCAATTTTGAATTCCCTGAATATAAGTGATATATTTGCGGCTTAATATTATTGTGTTCTCTTTTCACTTAATATTGGAACGTATTTTGCTGCATTTGTTTACTTGAACGCTCCATTCTACGACTAAAAATACACAACAGGGTTTCCTAAAATATATAAATATTTAACGAAAACCGCTTCTTATTTGTCTTCTTCGTTTCAAACTTCCAAATAAGCGGAATCTTTATTATACATAAAGTATCTAATCGCATGATTCCAGTTTAACATGGGTTTTTTTAGTCAACAATCAAAGTATCTTGTACATATTTTTACTATGGTTTTAATTTTTACCGAAGTAAAACAAACGTACCGCTAAAAATGTTTATCCCCGCGTTTTCTGGCACAAAAAGTGAAACAAACACTCAAACTGATTTCTATAGCTGGATTCTTTGCTTGCCTTTAGAAAAAAACACGATTTCTAACCTTTGTCTTAATCTGATTTTCACTTAATTAAGATTACAATTTCCGGTTCAAAAAGGTAGTTTTTAAATATTATATGACAGCGCGCAAAAACTTTGGACCTTGATCATTGATATCAAGGAGCATAGGAAATGGCTTGGATGTACAGTAACGTCCGCTTTCACCCAAATCTTGGCAGTTTCCAAGCCCCAAGTTCACTCAAAAATCCCAAAACAACAAGACAAAAAGCACACTAAACTTCTCATTAAAATAGTGATAACACATTGCATGACTTTGGTCACCTGCTGTAAATGCTGGTTATGAAATCACCAAGGAGACTTCGTAATGCACAGCAGTATTGCCTCAGGGTGACTGCTAACTATTTTTTGGAGGTGCAGTATATTTTGGAAGTGCCTATGCATTCGTTTGCTTCAAGGCTGACCCGTTGTCTTGGATAGTCAGCATTTCAGGAGGTGCAGTACATACTAAGACAAAATATTCAAGTGAATAGCACAAACTAGTTTGCCAATATCGAAATAAATGTACAAGTAAATACTACTAATAGAAATCATAATATATGTTTTTAAATAAACATTTGCTAAGCGATTAGTAGCCAATCGCGGCCTGATCTAAGTGCATTTTAAGCATTTTTCACTTCAAAATTGAACGGGAATTCATTCTATCACAAACCGACATTATTAATGAATAAGTGCTTCAGAGCCCCATCTGGCAACGCAAAAGCTGATGCGATACGGCAGTTTGACCGTCTTAGTTCGAAGATCGCCCACTTATGCTGCACAGCAGGGTGGTGCAAGGACGGTGACTTAAACACGATTACATTGACAGCAGACATGCACTCTATGATCGTCTCCCCGCTTGGGCTCGGATTCCAGAAATATTCAAGGAAACCGGTGGTGGAAGAGTGTAGTGCAGATTTAATAATGTTTGCTTGACATACATGATGAATGTTACAGTGTGTTCAGCTAAAGAAATCTTCCTTTCCTAGACATCGTAGACAGTCAGCTTAGTTTTCGATACAAATTATTCCATTACGAAAACAAGAATTTTCAAGCCATATCGTTATGACCGTTTTTCTTTACGTAACTTACATATTAGTGTTAAGCAGGCAATACCCTCGAAAATATTAACCAAGTTTTAAAATACGAAATTTATCAATAAAGTGCTTGCTTGAAGTGCTGCATTTTCGCTCCGCAGAAGGGCGAACTCCAGGTGGTTTCCGTGTTTCCGCTGCAAATTCCTCTGCCGTATTCGCATCCTGGCATAAGCCACCTAATTCCAGTGACCTAAATGGTCAGTATCAATTTGCAATCTACAATGCCACATCAAGGAAGGAGCTCACTGTGCCGGACACCTTCGTTACATTTATGATCTCGAGCCTTCCACTGTTTACGACCTTTCAGTAGATGCAATGACGAAAGGTGGCCAGCTGGTTGGTATGCCTGCTTTTGCGAAAACAACAACTCAGCCTCCCGGTAATTTCCCCACAACCTGTATTCACTGTTTCCGTTTGCTAAATGAACGACTTTAAGTTTGTCATAACTCAATGGTGCATTCATGTTTGGGAAGATAAAATGAAACAGTTTTTGTTTTTTCTTGCGTCCATAGTTATCGGAAGCTTTCTGCTTAAATACTCAAATAACTATTGCCTATAAAATTAATGCGAGGTTTTGTGACAGTTTACTCTTAAGGCCCCCTTAAATCAGCATTTCAGTTTCCGTCTTGCCAATACGCGTCAGATGCGGCCAAGGGCAATCTATTTCTGCAGGTTCAAACATGCCAAGGACTGATGAATGTTCAAAGTCTATTATGTAGTTTATTTCTGAAAGAGTCCTGCCATAGTTGTGCACACTGACTGAAATTTGAACGAGCTCAGTCGTAAAATTTGCCTCAGCAAGATATCGATTGTTCCTATAGATAAGGATTTACAGGGAACATTATTTTCCAATTGAAATTTCAGGCGTAACCGGTTATTTTTGCAGAAAAGTAACCTATGACTATGAAAAATAAATTCTTGCCATTGATCAGCGTGGGATGCTCCACCACGAACTAGCGCAGTTAAGGTTGTTACCTAGGGAAAATTCGTCCAGTACACATAAGGCAATATTTCCTACTTTAACGCCTAAGGTCTACGAGGTACGGTTCTCGTTAAAGTGGCTGTGCAAAATAAGTTTACCAAGTAGATGATGAGAGTCCCATCGATGACATCCACAGGTATACAAGAAGGACGTTTGTCCGATTTGTAAGTGATGCCTTCACTGCGAAGGTGGGATGGCGTTGCGCTTGATAATAGAATGTAGGCATGAGAAGCATGAATACACCATCGCGTGTCTCAAGCAATTGTTACCTCTTCAGAGAATCTTGGCCTCATAACACTTCCCCACAGTGATTAAAATGAGGAGTTGATGTCGGTGTGGTATAAAGCTGTGATTGCTGCGGGGTTTTCGACAAGGAGTTTAATAAGTGCGACTGATGGTGGCTGGGCATCGGCAGAATGATTACCGTTGCTGGCAGTAGTAGTGTTTGTGAATGTCGTGAGATTTGAGGAAGAGATGACAATAGGGCTGTGCATGAATTTAGAATTTGCTGGTGTTGAACTGATGCTGCTATTCATTTGAAAAGAACCCAAAAGTCTGATTGGCAGCGTGGGTAGGCTCGTAGGGAGTGGACATTGGCGTTGTAGATCTGAGAATCTTCTGAATTACAAGATGAAATTGTTGTCTTGGCAGAAGCGATCCGGTTGGCTTTATAGTTTGCTGCGTCGGTATTAACTGGATTTCTCCAGGCCAGTCTTACTTGGCTGAGGTCAGACTCACCTCAGGGTGGATAAGCTAGCCTTACAGACACGGTGTCTTTATGGCGTCATTTTGTCCTCCCAATCAGCCCGTAGCAGTAGCAACGTCGCCCTATAAGAGTCTTGTGGGCCGTCACTTGTCTTTTATTCTCATGAGATTGCCACTCCATCGCAATAGCAGTTGCCTCCGCATGTTATGAATTTTGAGGATGCCAGTATTCTGTGGAGGTAGCCGAGATGGAAGCGATTCAGATTCCAATCGTTTTAAGAGAAGATGTCCCCAAGTCTGTGATACACGTAGGCATGCCTTTAAAAACGCAAATATTTATATCCCCAATGTGTGCTCATTTGAAAGCCTTTGCGATTCCACATGGGCGCTCGCAGTCAGTTGACGTTGGCCGTAATTGCATCATCCGAGATGGACGTTGGCATTATTATTTCCCGGCATTTTATCTGGCCGTACTTGGAGCTGACAGCTATCCACGTCTCCTTGCATGGCTATTTAATTTTGCTCTAGAACGATCGGCACAGAATGCGGAGGTGGGATAAAGTTGGGCTTGTCAATCGAATGCGAGCCTGAGAACCGTGAATGCAAAAGAGCGTATCTCAAGCGGTTGAGTTTCTTGAGAAATATTGGGCTCATCTAACTTCCCCAAAACCTTATGAAATTATAAAGGCAGACTGATGAACTTATCCTCCCGTTTACTACGAACCCGACATTTGAAGACGAGATGCGATAATTAGATTCGTGTTGCGTTCGGTTTGGGACTTCGGTGTCAGGGAACCTGTCACACGAATTAAGCTTAAGTATTCTCTGGAGGCAAACGAGATGGAAGTGATTCAGATTCCGCATTTTGTTAGTATAGACGACCCAGCACTGTGATTCATACAAAAATAACTTCAAAAAGGCAGATTCGGATATCCTAACTTTGTGTTTAGTTCAGTGTCCTAGAGATTCCATACAGACATTTGCAACCCGCTTTTAGGCTGGCTGGCCTTGGGATTCGATGAGCAAAGTGGTTATCTATTTTCAGCTTGCGTAATGGTGTAAACCCTACGTAAACCGTGTTATCCACAGCCTTGAGACACAGCCGTTGCCATTGATACGAGGAGTGTTATTTTCAGTGTTCCATGACAACCCTTTTGTCTGTATTGCTGGCCAGTCCAAAAATTGGCATAGACGACTGTCAGTGAAATTTATCTTTTGGAGCTTTTTTGCGTATATAAAATCATGGGAATTTTTTGGCACCACATGTCACGGTGTATCGTTGAATTTTAGAGCATCAGCAAAGGGGTGGCGAGCTTAAAGAAATTCGCTGGGATTGAGCCGTATCACCGTGCATTCTTGCAAGGCGCGGATGTTTTCTGGTAGATAAGGCGGGAGATACGGTTCATGGTTCGTTATAAACTGGGAAGCTGGTCAATAAGAGCATTGGAAATGGTTAATGAGCAGTTGAAGAGACTTTGGTAATACTCGGCACAGCACTTCAGTGTTTGTTATTTCTGCATCAGCAGTACTGTGCCATCGAAACTGAGCAGCGATGCGGTTCCATCGATGCAGTGGACGTTGATTGCTCTAGTGGAATTGAAGAAGTTTTCTCATTTGTTTCGTTTCGCGTACTATTTAACTTCCTTAATCTTGTGGCCTAGTCAAGCACCCTGCATCTAATTCAGCCAGTGTTGTGAAAAACTTCAGTATCTGAAGAAGCTTGCTTTGCTGGTATCCGTTCTGCTGTCCTTATAGGCTTTTATGGTCGTGTCTTTTTGGCGAGGCGTTTGCATCGTTACCGCCAAACCAGTCCTGTTGCTAACGGAGTGCGCATGCAAGGAAGTTGAGGGGTCAAGTCTAGATGACGTTTCTCAGGTGACACATGCGTATCTCCTCGGTGACATTATCACCTGGAAGTTGCAGGTCCACCTGTCTTAGAGACACTTGGGCGGTAAAAACAAAAACAGTCAGTAGGCAAATTTAACATAAGAGAATTTAAGTTAGCTGGTGGTCACTTTCCTTAAGACCTTCTGCGTGTTTGAGGCCGGATCCTAACCTGGGAGTTGACGATACGGTGACCTGTGTAGCCATCGGCATCCAGATTGGATTGAGCACCAGCACCTCTCACCTACTTCGCCCCTGGAAGAGAACTTAGTGCAGTTGGCACGAGCTTCATGATCTGGAGTGCATCTACATTGCAGACTTTCGTGGTGAAAGGCGAAAGAGAATGCTATTTAGCCGGATATGACTTTCAACGCTGGTTAACAGAAAAAGGAATCAATTCTCTTTACAGTTGTGTGGACCATGGACACCGAGCACTCGTTCCAATGTAACTTGGTGAGTAGTGGATTCGCCAAGGTCAACCAGTGTGTCCGCCTTCGCATCATCTTCGAAATGACGTGCAGGTCCTTTTAGAATTACTTTTTTAGCCTCATATTAGCTCGTCATTGAGGGGCTGGCCTATGCGCTGAGAATACTTTGGAATATTTTTTTTTGAATTGGCAAGCGTAGTTTTTACTGTTGGTCATTCATACATTCAGTAAGACAGTGCAGGCGTACGCAAATTTCGTTTCGGATCCCTATGGCAACAGCCGCATCGCATTGCTCTGAAATTGATGGGCAGCCCAAGAATACTTTATAGCCAGCAGCCCCCTCCTGCAGTTGGGTCTGTTCTGAAAATCTGGTCTCCATGACAGCACCTGCTCTCGTTCGAAAAGCCATTTTTCTCTGTTTGGCGTTGATCTATCCCGATGGGTGTGACAGAGGGGAAGACAAAGCCAGTTTCTGGAAAAACCACTTTATTCTGGGCTGACAGAAGACAACGGATCTCTAGCTTATAAGCTCTAGTTTATTTATTGAGTTCTGGGTGTTATCAGATGTTCCGGCGAATGACGTGACAATAGTGGAGAGTGTTCTGGGACCATCTGGCATGCAACGTGGTTTGCATTGATTGGTTACGTCTCACGCTGGAAACCCCTCGCGGAATCTTCTCGAAGTATTGGGCCGCACGCGTGCGACAGGGCTTCACGCTTGCTCGGTTCCAGCGGCGCACACTAATTGGTTTCCTGGTGTCCTAGTTGCAAAACTAGTGTTCTCCTTCGGTCTGCTCGCTTTCGTGTCAAAAACACCCACAGGTTACCTGTTTGCGTCACCAATCAGCCTAGTGTCATTTTTGGTATTCATGATCCGGAAACCCTCCTCCGCTAGTGGTTGCACTGTCATCTCGGCTTGCTGATCAAACTGAGCTAGCAATCGTGTGCGGATGTCAGCGTCCTCCGGCAGATTTAGTGAGTTACTGAAAAGAAGGGCCTTTATCTGCTGATTAGTGGCCTGTTCTAGGTCTGCTTGATGGTAGGCATCATTCAATCCGCCTGTTTCGGCGTGCGTCATCACGTGCTCTTTCCACCTTGGGCCACGACTCGTCTGCGGTTCCCGTCTCCGTAACAGCTGGTTTATGCTGGAATTGCTGGCAGAAGGCAATAGGCGAATCTCATACAGAATGCAGCCAATTGAACAAGAAGTTTATTGGCATTACTCTTTGAATGCAGACGCGAACCCAGCATCGGCAGTAGTCGGCGAGATAGGTAGTTGAGACACCAGTTGCTCAGTCTTTATCGTCCGAGTTGCCCCACGACAGTATGCACATTAAAATAAGCAGTTCCTGTGATCCCCGCAAAGAATAGTAGGTACTCGATGATATATAAGCTGTCCGCGTCCGACCGGATATTTCTGCGAGTTCCTCATCCGTTTTGGAAGGTTACACACTAATTTGGCGGCACTGTTATTGGTAATATTGGTCGCCTGCGTCCTTCCTCTGACTGCTTTCCTGCTCAAATAAGGTTTCAGCATGGAATATTGGAACTCGTTGTCATTTTGCTTTTTGATACAGTGCGGTTCTAAGAGCCATGGCTACAGCATCTAGGGGCTCCAAGTCCAAGCGTAGTGTGGAATGTGCTAACGTCTTCTGCGTTGTTCTTCGCGTACGGCAGAGATCGCCAAAATTTACGACTGGTTGGATTTGCCCTCTCGTCTTGTTTCCGTACTACCTGGTTGACGATTTTGGATAGGTGGCCATTCGCCATCAGAACACGTAGAAAATACTATAATTGTCGTATTAATGGTCAGAAGTAATTACTGGGACAGGGAGTGTAAATTAATCATTGCATCACTTAGACCCACAACCGTGATCAGGAGAGCTGCTAATTGAAGTACGCATGTGGTCGTGGGCCAAATACGTACTATAAATACTGCATAAATTGTGCCTCTATTAACCCATCTGAGACTGTCTCTGATGCCGGGTCCTAACGACGGTCTGAATCCTAAATTGTCTAAAATGCAGTTAAAATTTCAGTTTGCTGGAGTACACTGGACTAACTGCGGTGTGTGTTTTCACATGCCCAACACTCGGATCTACGTTTAAGTCCATGTAGGTGAGGTCAGGTCTGTATGCCGCAGTTATGTACGTATGTGGATTTTAGGCAAAAATACGCCTGAAATCATATTGTTAAATTTAAAAAATACTAAGTGTTAAAATTAAATGCTTACTTGAGGAACTCCTTTTTTCTTTCTGCAGAAGGTCGAATTCCAGGTTGTTTTCGTGCTTTCACTGTGAATTCCTCCGCCATTTTTGTGACCTGGGATAAGCCAATTCTTTCAACGGATCTGAGCGGCTATTACGATCTCCAAATCAGTACTAAACGAAATTCAAAGAGGAAACGTGTGTCGGATACAGTTGCTGTCTTTACAGCTCTTCAGCCATTAACCAATTACCAACTTTCAGTTGATGCAGTGATGAACAGTGGTCAATCGATGGGTGCCCATGCGTCGACACACGCAAAAACTCCCAAAAGTGGTAATGTACTAACAACTTGCATTTACCTTTTCCTTGTAGAAGATACTTTCTGTCATGTAATTCGTTACCGAACAAAGCTTTTGTTATTATTATAAGATGAGGATATCATCTAATAGTTTTTTCACGTACTCACCGTCATCGGAAGATTTTGCATAAAATATCACATGAATGTTATCCGCTGGGATATCCTTGCACCTTGATCTTAGTATATTTAGATCATTTTTTAATGCCTCATTCTCTGCGAGCGGTAGACAGTGCTATCTTTATAAAGAGACATTGCAGGCGGCTGCTGAACTCCACTATTTGTAAGGATTTCGCTTACTTGCATTCGCCAATCCATCTCGAAAACTGGAGAGTAAAAGTAAATTGCAGATTAGAGTTTAATGCGACGATTGCAAAATAACGTAAAATTTAGTAGAGAAAACGTCAGGCTTGCTGACAGACGTTACTAAAGCCGACAGTTGTCACACCAGCCTCACTTTGTGGAAACAATTTGCAGTCAAGGATAAATAAGATGGAGTGGATGAAGAGGCAGTTAAGACGCATGGACGGTATTTTCACTAAAACCTACTTAACGGCCCATTAACTCTTTCAACGCATCCTCTCCATGCCATAAATTAATCGCTCTGATTTTGAATCCGCTGGTAAAACAACAAGGGGGACTCTGCAAGTTCGGCAGTGGCCATAAGAAACATGTGGTTTGTCAATTAGAGCCAGAAGCGAAAACTGTTTGGTTGAATCGGAAACGCAAAAATAGTGAGTCAGTTAAGGTGGATTAGTTATGTACTTTGTATTCAACTTCCATTTGAACCTAGTGTTGAGACTGACTGTGAAGGGGACCGACTTAAGTACTGATGACTTCTTCATCAGGCCTATGTAGAGGTCAACTTATTTGCGTTCATATCCAATGATGTGATGATCGGTGGTTCACCTATTAGCTGAAGACTGAAAGAGATTACCATTAGTCGAGCAAGTGTCTCCATCTCACAACAGATAGGATCCTTCCTTTATTCACCTACGACGCTCCAAGATTGATGAATGCATATGCAATTTTAGCAGTTGCTTATTTCAATGGAAGACTGAGGTTATAACAGTGTTCAAATAAACTATTCTCGCTGCATTATATTTTCACATGCAAACAAAGTAAATTGCGTATTTTATTATACTTAAAAAAATATTTTGAGACCCTGGACTTAAGTCTTTACTCCTTATGTGCGGTGCCCAAGGGGCTAACTGATCATTGAATAAAATAATAAAATTTGCGGCTATACAATCACATATACATTTGATTCGTTTTCTCATAAAATGTTAACCAAAATTCTGAAATGTGTTTTCTTTATAAGTAAATGACTAAAGTAGGAGTGTCATATTGATTATTTTGCAGCCGTATCCCAAGATATGTCTGCCACAGAAGGTGAAAGTACTTAAATTTGGCCATCTGCAAAAATTAAACTCGGTAAAAATGATCACTTAGTTAGTTTACATTTTCTTATTGTATTTCAATGCTCTTAATATTTCAACTGTATTTTATAACAAAACACATCACAGATATGGATTGTTTTACTCTTGTGATAGTAAAGTACGTGCTCTTCAAATTCTATACATGAAGAAAGAGTACCGTTCAGTTTTTCAAAAACTTATAATTTAGAGATTCCAAATTGTTCATCCATAATACACAGTATCCGTCACGTAATTAATAATTTCCACAATACATATAACATTATCCAAAGCCATTATAAAATTTGATCAGAAAGTTCACCCTAATTAAGCAGCCATTTTTTATGGAGTATACGTTTTTCGGAGGGTCAGATATAAGTTCTTTCAGAAGACAGCAACCTACTGTGGCTGAAATATTTTGATGTTAGGCTGCACGATACTCCTACTTAACGTATTTCATGGGATCGAAAACTCAATGTGATGTGGAATATACTGATGCTAGGGTACTTTAAACTGCAAGTAGGTTTTTTTAGAAAATAAGAAAGCAGTCAGCGTGACTGAATTATTACATAGATCAATTATTTACGTAGCTGCATTGACCTCCATTGATCCTGGTATAACCAACAGAGTTTCACATGTCATGCAATAATGGCTATGGTGAGGGCTTGGTGGGTAAACCATTGCTTTGACTCTCAGCGTATTCAGGCTTGAGTTCCCACTTTGCCGATTTCCTGTTCACGGTGTCTATCAAATGAGTTTAGAATAAAAATTATTGGAAAGTGAAACCGATTAACTAGACAACTATGTAAAACAACAAATGAGCAAAGTAGCATCGATCTTACTTTCATCTATTTTTTTTACATCAAATTTATGGCCAGCCTTAATAAATGGTTGTGACATATTTTATTTATTCGAATATTTTATACTTACTTTGATAAAACAAAAGGCAGAAGGAAAAAGGGGAACATTGCAATAAAACACATTTCAGGCTTCACAAGCAAAATACGGCTTTTAATGCACAAAATGTCTCGAGCAATATAAAATTACACATTTGATAAGAAAGGGAGTCGTTCACCTTTTTCACTTTTAAACCCTCCTTACAAGGGCAATCTGAACTCGTGACGCAATAGCTGATGCTGCAGTCTTAGGTTTTCTGCTTCCTGAGCAGCCCCATGAATCTGTTTTTACTGCTTTCATTTTTCTCCTCTAAGAGATTTCTTGCGTTGCAGGCAAATTAGGTGTGCCTTATTCCAGCGGACGTTTACCTTTGCTAGCTGCTAACCTTACCACCGAAAGTTTTCCGTCCAAGCAACCAAATCAACGTCTGTTCACTGAATAAGAACAAAGTTCCCATTCAATGTGCATTAACTTATAGATCAGAGGCACAAGGTGTGCAGTATTTACAGCACGTAGTGTTCACGCGATCGCATGTGTACTCCAATTAGCAACTCTCTCAATCACGGCTGTGGAGTTTTATTAGAGGCAATGACAGCTTGGCCGTCCGCATCGGAATCGCTTATGGCCGTTATTTCATCATCCATGTTGGAGGTCATTAATGATGTGCATTTTGTGTTTGACAGCGGACCTGCGAAGGTTGAAAAGGTCATTTCCCAAATCAATATGCATAGGTAGAGAGAGAGAGAGTGATCAGCTATGAAAATATCCTCAAATCTGTTCTGAATGAACAATAGCTCCAAAGTCTGTGGTTGCAAATTTACTACCAGGGTGATCGAGAGCCGTTAATTTTGTGTCAGCAGGAGGTGAAGTCGTATTTGCAGGAGACAAGCCTGGCTGCGACCATTCATCTAAGAACAAATGGTGAAACCCAGATGCGCGACAGAATGACCAAGTGAGATGCTGATCTCATGTCAAGTTTCCTGTCAAAACCTACATCAAAATGAATGTTTAATGCACGCACTTTATGCCTTTCGGTAGGTAGCTTGTGGTCCTAGGCACATAAAAAGCACTAAGCTATAACGTTTCAAGCATATTTATATTTAGGCCGAGTAGACCAAATTTCCGTCCTTTGTATTATATATGCATAATTTCCCTGTCAAAAGACACAGTTTACCTGTGACGTTGACGCTAAATAACTATTGGATACCGTATGCGAGGGACGTAAACAATCGTGCGTTTACGGATTTATGGCATGAGTACAATCATTATATCTTTCTCTTAAATATGTTACGTTAATTTCCCTGTTGTTAACGCTTTGATTTAAAAAATCTTCCACAAATGACAAACATTCCAATTTTACGTACTTATCTTCTTAATGCGATAGGAGTTTGATGGACTGTGCGACAGTGAACTCAGACAAAATTACTTAATTTTACATAATGAAGAAACAATTACCAGCAGCGTGATCCTCTTTTCATATAAAGAGAGCGACAGTAACTCGGGGAAGTTTTTTACAATTATATCTCTTCGAATAATCCTCAGCCTACGCAGAAGCGTAGCGAAGTGTATACCAAATATCGGCTCAGTCAAAATTTAAATTCGTGACCATTTTAGAATATTACATAATGCATGACTTGTATAAACGACTTAAATGGAAAAAGCTGCAATTGTGTAATGGAGCTTTCCTATTTGTTTTCCTAGGAAGCCCTGTGTTAGCGAATTTCCACGCTTTGACGTTGAATTCCTCCTCAATTCGCGTGACCTGGAATAAAGTTAAATCTTCAGCAAATATCAACAACCTGTACCAAATTGTGATCTCAAATTGCACGTTCAAAACTGAGCACAACATTTCGGAAACGGCCTTTGTATTTAGCGATTTGGCACCATCCACTCTTTACACATTTACTCTACAAGCCATTTCGAGAAATGGCAAGCCGAAAGGTTATTCTCTATTCGCCTACACAACAACCTGTGCTCCTGGTAATTCAACGTTTACCTGCATTAACTTTGTTACTGTGTAATAGTTCAGTTACATTCCAGGCAACATTCGTCTATTGAGCTATAGGCGGGAATTATGAAGTCGAGTTTTATTTCATTTTATGCGGCTTTCAAATGCCATTCTCCCATAGCGAGCTACCAGTAGTGCTATATTTGGCCAATAGAAATTCATCGAAATTTTAGCATAGGTTTGCTACTAAGTACCATATTCCTATGTTTGACAGGACTAATATGATGAACTGAACATATTGGAGATAAGTAATTCACCCCCATGGAAGAACAGTCTACACACTGCATCGAAACCCTCTCAGTCCACCATATGGATTTTTTTCGAATACATACACTGGGCCGGCTGCGCATTCCGAATTATTCCCTTAGTTGGTAACATACCAGGAAGCGATTTTTTAAAAACTTGAAAGTCTCAAGTGCGTTAGATTTCTTATAATAAGGAAAATAAACTGAACAGTTTACTCAAATCTTCATTTCAATAGCAGCTCCAAACAACCGTTAGATACAGTCTGTTAGCTAGTCAGGTAATGGACTGATGTTTGTAAATCCTCGTCTGAGAGTATCAGGTACACGTTCTGCTCCTCAAAACATTATATTTTTTTAGAGAATGATGTTTTATTTTGAAATTATTATTTCGGTATTTTCAGAAAAATGGCCTCCATTCACTGTGGTTAAAACTGGTACGAAAATGAGTGCATCGAAAGGAAACAGCATATATCTAATAACAAAAGTGGCAGCCATCGGCACTATGCATGCACGAGTCATTTGAAAATATAAAAAGAGTTTGGAAGGAGTTACGAAGGAGCCATATCTGCCAGTTGGCTACTCCTCATAAAATCACATTAGTCTGACTGGGAGCTCTGCGTGCACTCGTCAGTTAGCAACCTTCAAAGTCACAGACTCTAGCCTACCATGAAATACTCGGGCTACAATACACAGGCGGCAGAGAAGCCAGATGGAGAAACAACCAAGGATCATACTCGCATCTCACGTGCAATGTTCCATTTGCAAATATGCACTTTGTAATAAAGACGCAGCTGAGGAGGAGTGTGGTGGTGTACCGCGGGAATTCATGGAAGCTTATGTGACCAAATAGGCCTATGCGTTGAGTAACTATGCGTGCACGGTGCTAGAAGAAAATTTGAGTGCTTAGAGTGTATCTTAAAGTTACAGGCACTGTTGCGCAGTTCACAGCACGATTGATTATTAAGTAGCCAACCGGGTCGATGCGTGTGATGAATGCCTAAAGGAAGTTAAGGGGGGTTTGTACTCACGTCCCCATGTCTGGTGGTGTGGGTGGCGGTGGTGAAGGAAGCACTCGATGGGACTTCGGAAGTGATCTCGGTGATGGTGTTGTAAGCGAAGGTGCAGGTAGTGGTCTTGGGATTAGGGTTGCGGGATGGGCAATGTTTTGATCTATGCGACCAAATTTGGTCGGGAAGGGTCTCGCCTCTGAAGAAAGTTGCTTTATTTCCCTCAGTCTAGCTGTCCTTTTAATCGTTGTGAAGTCTCATTTTCACTAACGCTTTTGTCATGCATTATCAAACTTAGAAGCAAAATTTCAGTTCATGGTTTTGTGCATTGTGGTAAAGATACCTGGAGAACTGGCTGAAGCTGCAATAGCAATTACATACTTTGTACTATAACCACCTAAGTGATTACAATTATAAAAGGTTCGTACGAAAATAAGAGATGACATTACGTACTATGGCAGTACAGTAACATTTTGCTTGCATTTCTGCTGTTAAATAGTAATTGTGTCTATTATTTCATATTTATGGTATAAAAATGTAACTTTCATCTGATTTCTGCTGCATTTCAATCCTTTATACCTAGGGCATATTGTAACAAAAAATATAATTATGGCACTTTTCTTTCACCCAGGCTTCATTGAAATTACGTGAGGTATTCAATGAAGGCACAGTGGGGGGTTAACATGATTTAACGCAACTATACTAGACACCGAAGTTTGACTGATATGCTCTTTTTCAGATGAAGATCCGAATGACTCAATAATTTATACGACCAAAATCTCAACAACTGCCTAAGTAACTCCATAATCGCAAACGTATGGGATTTAACATGAGGTTTCTTTATTTACACCCACAGTATCCGAGAAGGAAGATGCGACTGCAAGTCTATTGTCAGCCGCACGTCAAGGAATGTGAATAACATCCAACGTGTGTGCAGAATACAGGATTCCTATTGCTCCATTTCCGGATCCTCATTAAAGATGCACTTGATAATTTTTGTCTTTTTGTTCATAGTTTACTAATATAAGGTATGCCAAACTAATCCTACGACAGCTAGTGAAAGAAAATGTGAGTTTTTAAAAAATTCTGATATGCGCAGATGGTTTAAGGACGCAATAACTTGCTTGCTGACGAAAGCGCTTCAGTTAGCTTAACGTTTTCACAACTGGCGATTTTGGCAGCGCTGTTAGCGGGAGGATGATGATGTTTAACTGCTTTGCAGTTTATTATGAGCACCTAGGTGTTGGAAGTCTTTGGCTTTACATATGACCAAGAAAGTAACATATGTCTATGAAAAATAATTTCTTGCCTTTGATAAGCGTGAGATGCTCCGCCATGCGCTAACTCAGTTAAAGTAGTTACCTA
>WEDG01010949.1:0-14365 GCA_017591395.1 Schistocephalus solidus
TACACATGCAATGATAACTTAACATTAATAGGGTCATCACGGGAAATGCCTGTAACCCTTTAATATTTTTACAAAATAGACCGCAGGAATGAATAACTGCCCTTATCTCCTCGATCCACAAAGGAGGGTCAAAGTTGGAGTCGGAAAATTACCGTCTCATTAGTTTAACCTGTATTTTAAGCAATGTCATGGGAAAAATTATTAAGAGACATATCATGAAGAATCTGGAGCAGAAGAACATATTATTTGCTGCCCAGCATGGCTTTTGCTCTGGTCACTCATGTCTTACGAGTGGTCTTTACTCGCAGGAAAAATGGACAAAAGCCAAAGACCAAGGCCGACCAGCTGATGTCATTTTCCTTGACTTCAAGAAGGCATTTGATAGCGTACTTCATCGGCGACTGTTTCATAAAATTTGGCAATGTGGTATCGAGGGTGACGTCTTTAACTGGATCAAATGTTTTCTGTCATGGAGCCCGCAAAAAGTACTTGTTAGCACCGCTGAATCAGGGTGGGTAGCAGTAGAAAGGGGTGTTCCCTAAGGTTCAGCGGGCAAAGGTGGGGGCGGAGGAGAGAGTGTGGTAGATGCAGCGCAAGTCTACTATCACTTTAAACTAAATCAAGTATCTGTCACCGTACCCGCACCTCCCTGCTGTGTGTGTTTTCGGAGGGCATGGAGTTTAAAGTTCTACAGCTATGTCAATCTTTTTGCATGTCCACTAACTTTATTCAAATTCCATCCAGGTAGAACGTGTGTTTGGGGAAACCTCTTCTCCCAGTTTTGAAGCGCAAGACTACACATTAGGGTGTATTGAACATCCGAAGCCACTTGCTGAATCAGAGAGATAATTTATCTGGGTTTCTTGTATTTGTGCGCATCGTCAACAAAACTAATGATCTTCTAGATTTTGATATCATCTGCAAATATGATGGCATCACAGTCAAGACTATGAATGCAGTTGTGTTAATAGACGAGGAACAAAAGGGCCCTGAGGAACATCAATTTCTACTGGCACCTTTTCAAATTCTGTTGGGCCAACAATTAACTTTCACAGTCTGCATGACATGAAACTTTTCATCCAGTTGAAACGTAACCCTGGATACTAGAGTGCCAAATGAAACCTAACAGTCAACGTTGATGTAAGCTTTTAAACGCCTGCTTGAAGTCGAAGAAAAAGCCATCAACCGGACGGCCTTGGTTTATGGCGTCTGTTTATTTTTCCTGCGAGTCAAGACCACTTATAAAACATTATTGGCCAGAGTAAAAACCAGGCTGGGCAGCATATAAGGGTAAGCAAGGGCTGCATGTGTGGCCCTCAGATACACACATATACAATCAACTACCTCGAAAGCTAAAAATCCTGCAAAATTATTCTTTGTTTATTAGAACTATTACTAATTTACTGCATTCAGAATATCTTCAACGAGTCGCAGGTGCCCAAGCTGCCGAATTTGACTTCCGGCTTGATGGAGTCTGTAGCATATGAGCCAAGTCCTCGGTTTTATCTTGAGGGAAATTGTGCAGGCTCTACAGCCAACAACCGGTGAATTCTTTAACAAACAACGAGCGACCATTCGCGTCTGCTTCCCTACCTGCTGCATTAATAACTACGAGTTATAAATTAATTCCTTAAGAAGATTTTAACTGCTAGCTTGATACTCGCTTTATATTTATACTTAAATTGTCTGTAAGCTAGCAGTTAATGCAATTATTTAATTCTATACTTGCGATACGAGCATTTTAATGCTTTATATTTGTATGTTCTTGAGCACAGAGGACAATCAAGTACACGCGACAATCAACCGTTTGTTGTACCAATCCCCATGTTGACCCAATTGCGGTTAATTGTGATGCTGCTACTAAATTAAAGAGAAGAGGAGCATTGTGGCATCAGAATCCCAATCAGCAAGGGAATAGGACATCCATTGGCAAAACGCATTTTTATATGACAAGAAACAACTATAAATAAATAAATAAATTAAATATTTAAGTCCCAGAGAGCCCCGTCATTTCAAACTTAGTATCGCAGTATAAATAAATACAAAGTGGATAATTGCTGCACTATATGAGCAGCCATATAAACAGCAGAAATGAAAAATATGGTAGGCATGTCCGATTCAGAATGATTTGCCATTTTTAAAACAATATTCAACAATCTTGAACATATACGGTGAACTAGAAAAGAAGCAGTAAAAAAACTCCTACGGTTAAATCGGAGGCGGAGTTCGGCGAGCCGCCAATTCAAAAAAATTATGAGAAAATCTGCTTCACTAAAAAATTAATAGCTAGATGCAATGGGATAGTACTGTGATGTTGCTGACAACGTATGAAGGTTCGGAACGCTCCTTGTCGTATGAGAGATAATATAGCAGTCAAAGCTACCGTTTGTAACCACCAGTTGAGGTGAGAGAGGACGAACTCATCGTGAACACCAGGGTCAAAACGAAGAGGGGACAGTTGAGGTCATGAGATCATCATCGAGATGCGACCTTTCCGACTGCATCGTCCACCAATCAAAGAGGCAAAACTATCAGAACCCGCCTTGATCATCAACTGAACCTGGAGATCATCGTCGGGGGTTGCAAAAATCGGAGGAAAGTTTCAAAGTTGTCAAGAGTGGGCAATGCTAGGTTAAAAGGAGGGGAAAATATCCGAGAACACCGTAGGAACTTAAGCACACTTACGTGGTACAGTCCATCTTCTTTAAATTATAAATAATCAAGGATCCCATAAAAAGACATAAGCGTTCATCTGCTGCTCCACACTTCAACTTATCGCGCACGGACCCCCGGCAAAATGGGATAAGACACGTCCCAGCATCGTGAATGAAGCACCTTAATCGAAATTTACGGTAAGAGTGTAGTGACCTCGTAGGCAAAATTTGTCAAAATGATCCCTCATGTCAAATAGAATACAAATCTGAAAAATCTTAATGAACAAAGGGAAGCAGGGAGAACGATCAATCATCATAGGCTGATGGCCGGTACTACAATTGGAAACGTGAAAAAGCAAATCCAAATTCCTGTCAAAAGAACTCTTTCATTTTGAAATTTTATTTCAGAAGTGCGTATATTATATCGAAATCAAGTATACTTTTCGTTAGCACAAATTACGCATCGTTGATTCAGACGGCTTTTATGTTTTATCGGACTGAATTTTAGGTCAATGAAATGAATAACGGCGTCGCGCCTCTGCGGTGAGTTTCGTGGCCATGTGTTTATCTTCATGTTAGAATAACGTTTTTAAACTATTTGATTGTATTGCGAAATACACAGCGCTGAAAAATTTGTTGAGATTATCAAATACCGCGGAAAAATTGGTGGCGCTTAAAATTTGCAAATGTAACAAAAGTACTTAACAACGATGAGGAAACCCTCTCAGTTTGACATACAGCATATCAAGGAAGATAAGTCCTAAAACGGAGTCAAACTTTTTAAACTACCTTGATAACATTTACTCGCATTTTGCTGCTCGTGCTAGAGCCATGCGCAGTTGGGTAGTATTTCGTACGGTGAGCGGCTGAGACGACACCCCCCGGAAAAATCGAGGACCTTTATGAGGCGCCTAGTAGCACAGGCATCATTAGGAGCATATGCTCTAGCAGATCGCTGCAAAATGGTTATCAGAGACGATGCCAGGCCTATCCGGCTACACAATTTTGTTCTGCGCATATATATAGCTGCCTTACGGCCGCTGGCGGGGCTTGAGAGTTAGCCCCAAGGCACAACGGGACGAGGAGTCCTGTAACCGATCGGTGAGCGCCCCATTACCAATATATATATATATGTCGGAAGTACGGTATAATATATATATATATATATATATATATATATATATATATGTATGATGGAGAAGGAAAAGTTGCATGCGCAGCCATGTGATTAGAAAAAATATCACGAGAATGTTATAGAGAAATCCTAACATAACATACAAGCACGAATGGTTGGCCCTCTACTGACAGGCTTGAGTTGCAGGGTTCTTTTGGGCTAGTAATCTGATAAGCTGATGTTATTCAGCTTGCGCGAGCAAGTGAGGGTAACTTAGCTCAGCACTGTCCTCAGTGCTGTGAGAAATGTTCGGAAGGGAAAGTATGCACTCCTTTACATCCACCGCTGCCATCAACGTAGCGGCCGGCAGACACGGTTGTGTAGACTAACTGAAACAGTCTTCTAATTATGTAAACGCTGGACTACGCATTTGGACAAGTTCACTACTCTACTACTTCTGGAGTGATGGGGCACATTTATTGAGGGCTCGCAAGGATAATACACCCAACTAATTACTGGAGTATTTAATTTAAATGCAGAAGCGCGTTGGTGACGAGACAGAGCGAAAGCTGACTTTATACATCGCCACAACTGATGGAATGAGCTGATAGACCGGTGCAAATGGCCATGGCATAGTTCGACCTTCGCAGTTCGGCGATGTCCATCTTATGCTCCGCAGAAGGATGGTGTAGGGACATTGCATTGCGCTGAATTGCAATGATAGTAGACTTTCACTGCATCTAACTCATTCGGTTCCGCTTCACCATTTGGGTCCGGTGATCATGCGCAAGCGTGACTAAGGGCAAAGGATAAAACTCGGACACAAAAACTTTGGAAAATTCAAACCGAACCAACTTGTTTAGTAGAGACCTGGGCAATTCTTAAAGTAGACTGCAAAAAGTAGTCGTGCTCATCGAACGTCTTACTAAGAACCTCCACCACAATCAGGAGCTTCCTGAGGCAGGAGCATCCTCCTTCCAGGAATGCCATATTGGTGAATGGTTAAACGTTTATGCCCCTATCTGAACGAGTACATCTGCTCACGGATAATCTTTTTCATGATTTTGCATATTCTGACAGTCACAATGATGCTACGGTAGTTCCCCGGCAGATAAGGGCATGTAAACAAAGACGTGGGATGATCATTTCTGACTTGATACAACTTTAACCGTCGATTGCGACTATGTCTACCGTGTGCCCCGCAGCAAGATAAGCGCAGGAATGGGGCTTTGGGAGTGTATTAGATTATAGATTTTCGCTTTTATCTCCCACACTATCCTCTATCCCCCTGAGCCCGATGCCATGACAGAGTTAAGAAGACCAGACCAGACGCAGCAGCGCATCCACACGTACTACTCAGGCCTGGTCCGAGCACTAAGGACCAGAATTTAACCCAAGAAGGGGTTAATCTTGGATCCTAACAGAGTGGCAGTGCCATAAAGGCCACATTAATGAGCCGTTGCAGTCGGACTCCGTTCTTTGTGGAGCCTCGTCAATTGGCAGCCTCCCAAGCCACGGCTTTTAGCGCAGCCGATCGTTTATAATGAGGAATATGCGCCGAGAATCGACTTCTTTCTTCCATTGTCCACACTGATCAGTCAATCGATGATGAGAGGGGATTGGACGTAGTAGATAAAAAGGTTAAACAACCCGTCTGCGCGTGTCACGCACGCTCTGGCTCCCTACACGACCGGGTTTTCACACAGGTGCCTTAGACCGTAACCTCGCGCCAATCTCTGAGAGTTCAAGCATGCATTTGAGAAATTTGCTATACCGATCGAGTGTTTATGAAACTGATAAGCTGATGTTATTCAGCTTGCGCGAGCAAGTGAGTGGTACTTAGCTCAGCACTGTCCTCAGTGCTGTGAGAAATGTTCGGAAGGGAAAGTATGCACTCCTTTACATCCACCGCTGCCATCAACGTAGCGGCCGGCAGACACGGTTGTGTAGACTAACTGAAAACAGTCTTCTAATTACGTAAACGCTGGACTACGCATTTGGACAAGTTCACTACTCTACTACTTCTGGAGTGATGGGGCACATTTATTGAGGGCTCGCAAGGATAATACACCCAACTAATTACTGGAGTATTTAATTTAAATGCAGAAGCGCGTTGGTGACGAGACAGAGCGAAAGCTGACTTTATACATCGCCACAACTGATGGAATGAGCTGATAGACCGGTGCAAATGGCCATGGCATAGTTCGACCTTCGCAGTTCGGCGATGTCCATCTTATGCTCCGCAGAAGGATGGTGTAGGGACATTGCATTGCGCTGGATTGCAATGATAGTAGACTTTCACTGCATCTAACTCATTCGGTTCCGCTTCACCATTTGGGTCCGGTGATCATGCGCAAGCGTGACTAAGGGCAAAGGATAAAACTCGGACACAAAAACTTTGGAAAATTCAAACCGAACCAACTTGTTTAGTAGAGACCTGGGCAATTCTTAAAGTAGACTGCAAAAAGTAGTCGTGCTCATCGAACGTCTTACTAAGAACCTCCACCACAATCAGGAGCTTCCTGAGGCAGGAGCATCCTCCTTCCAGGAATGCCATATTGGTGAATGGTTAAACGTTTATGCCCCTATCTGAACGAGTACATCTGCTCACGGATAATCTTTTTCATGATTTTGCATATTCTGACAGTCACAATGATGCTACGGTAGTTCCCCGGCAGATAAGGGCATGTAAACAAAGACGTGGGATGATCATTTCTGACTTGATACAACTTTAACCGTCGATTGCGACTATGTCTACCGTGTGCCCCGCAGCAAGATAAGCGCAGGAATGGGGCTTTGGGAGTGTATTAGATTATATATTTTCGCTTTATCTCTCACACTATCCTCTATCCCCCTGAGCCCGATGCCATGACAGAGTTAAGAAGACCAGACCAGACGCAGCAGCGCATCCACACGTACTACTCAGGCCTGGTCCGAGCACTAAGGACCAGAATTTAACCCAAGAAGGGGTTAATCTTGGATCCTAACAGAGTGGCAGTGCCATAAAGGCCACATTAATGAGCCGTTGCAGTCGGACTCCGTTCTTTGTGGAGCCTCGTCAATTGGCAGCCTCCCAAGCCACGGCTTTTAGCGCAGCCGATCGTTTATAATGAGGAGTATGCGCCGAGAATCGACTTCTTTCTTCCATTTTCCACACTGATCAGTCAATCGATGATGAGAGGGGATTGGACGTAGTAGATAAAAAGGTTAAACAACCCGTCTGCGCGTGTCACGCACGCTCTGGCTCCCTACACGACCGGGTTTTCACACAGGTGCCTTAGACCGTAACCTCGCGCCAATCTCTGAGAGTTCAAGCATGCATTTGAGAAATTTGCTATACCGATCGAGTGTTTATGAAACTGATAAGCTGATGTTATTCAGCTTGCGCGAGCAAGTGAGTGGTACTTAGCTCAGCACTGTCCTCAGTGCTGTGAGAAATGTTCGGAAGGGAAAGTATGCACTCCTTTACATCCACCGCTGCCATCAACGTAGCGGCCGGCAGACACGGTTGTGTAGACTAACTGAAACAGTCTTCTAATTATGTAAACGCTGGACTACGCATTTGGACAAGTTCACTACTCTACTACTTCTGGAGTGATGGGGCACATTTATTGAGGGCTCGCAAGGATAATACACCCAACTAATTACTGGAGTATTTAATTTAAATGCAGAAGCGCGTTGGTGACGAGACAGAGCGAAAGCTGACTTTATACATCGCCACAACTGATGGAATGAGCTGATAGACCGGTGCAAATGGCCATGGCATAGTTCGACCTTCGCAGTTCGGCGATGTCCATCTTATGCTCCGCAGAAGGATGGTGTAGGGACATTGCATTGCGCTGGATTGCAATGATAGTAGACTTTCACTGCATCTAACTCATTCGGTTCCGCTTCACCATTTGGGTCCGGTGATCATGCGCAAGCGTGACTAAGGGCAAAGGATAAAACTCGGACACAAAAACTTTGGAAAATTCAAACCGAACCAACTTGTTTAGTAGGGACCTGGGCAATTCTTAAAGTAGACTGCAAAAAGTAGTCGTGCTCATCGAACGTCTTACTAAGAACCTCCACCACAATCAGGAGCTTCCTGAGGCAGGAGCATCCTCCTTCCAGGAATGCCATATTGGTGAATGGTTAAACGTTTATGCCCCTATCTGAACGAGTACATCTGCTCACGGATAATCTTTTTCATGATTTGCATATTCTGACAGTCACAATGATGCTACGGTAGTTCCCCGGCAGATAAGGGCATGTAAACAAAGACGTGGGATGATCATTTCTGACTTGATACAACTTTAACCGTCGATTGCGACTATGTCTACCGTGTGCCCCGCAGCAAGATAAGCGCAGGAATGGGGCTTTGGGAGTGTATTAGATTATATATTTTCGCTTTATCTCTCACACTATCCTCTATCCCCCCTGAGCCCGATGCCATGACAGAGTTAAGAAGACCAGACCAGACGCAGCAGCGCATCCACACGTACTACTCAGGCCTGGTCCGAGCACTAAGGACCAGAATTTAACCCAAGAAGGGGTTAATCTTGGATCCTAACAGAGTGGCAGTGCCATAAAGGCCACATTAATGAGCCGTTGCAGTCGGACTCCGTTCTTTGTGGAGCCTCGTCAATTGGCAGCCTCCCAAGCCACGGCTTTTAGCGCAGCCGATCGTTTATAATGAGGAGTATGCGCCGAGAATCGACTTCTTTCTTCCATTGTCCACACTGATCAGTCAATCGATGATGAGAGGGGATTGGACGTAGTAGATAAAAAGGTTAAACAACCCGTCTGCGCGTGCCACGCACGCTCTGGCTCCCTACACCACCGGGTTTTCACACAGGTGCCTTAGACCGTAACCTCACGCCAATCTCTGAGAGTTCAAGCATGCATTTGAGAAATTTGCTATACCGATCGAGTGTTTATGAAACGTAATGGTACTGGTGAATGGATGCTCACCGATCGGTTGCGGGACCAGCTCGTCCCGTTCTACCTTTGGAATCGCTCTCGAGCCTCGCTAACAGCCGCGTAGTGGTTAGTATATTTATTGGTAGAATAATGTCTGATGATGCCAAATAAGTCAGAACTGGCCATTTCAGTCTCCCTTGTCTTTGCTAGTAGTGTTATTCTGCCTATTTTTTTTACTGGTGTAGCAATTTCTAGAGCTTATTTTTTTAACTTCATGCGGAGCTCATTCAAGCATTGGTACCTTGAATTTACTTAGTTGGTTTTTGACGCACCTGCAACCACAGCAAAAGCTCTGTTATGGCAGACAACGATGACAAGGCCTGGTGGTAGCCCATTGTGCCATTCAGAACCGAAATCTAGGGATATTAATATTGAATTACAGGTTAATGCGAATACTGGCAGTTATCAAATTAACCAAGGTAATCAACAGTGATTTTTCTGCTGAACTCGCGCTATTTAGAAATTTGTATTCTTTTACGACAGATTTGCCGAGTTCAGTACCGTCAACTTTGCTCAATCGCAGTAGAGAGAGAGAAAATTGATCACTGGACGAGCTTAATGGCAAAGTTGAAACGCATTCTGTTAACCTTCGCCTGAAATGATATTATAATGGCATAATCCTGATTTGTAGATGATAACTTCGCACCCGGCGTGAAATTCTAACAGCTATGACATACAAATCTGGGAGATTGATTTGTCCTCACCTCAAGCCTGATATTTTTCCCCCATGCACCGAATTTTTATCTGAATGTAAATGCATACCTCCTAGATATTTATTCACTGCTAGGTGTGACCACTGTCGGGTTCTTATTGTTAGCTGCGATGGCTAAGTTAGGTGACGTGTAACATTGGATGCCAATAAGTCCTTTTCGTAAAAGGTAGCAGGTTTACGTTTAGAAGAGTTCTACATGATACACGTATGATGGCATATATTATGCCTAAAATCAGAACGTAGATCGTAAACTACTGGAGGTTAATTCAGCAGATTACATAAAGGATACCCTATAGGATAAATTTCCTCACGAAGTTATACTCAGTCATTTGTTGGCTATCAGTGTGACACTTTCCTCATCCAAACTCCGTCAAAATAGAGTTCCTTTAGTTGTGGTAGATCCCAGTCACTGAACGCACGGGGCCCACCTTTCAACAGTGGGAGCTATTTGGGCTACCCGGCACTCAACACGCCTCATTTATCGATCCATACGTGCTGCGCTAAGTCGCTATATCCCATGTACTTCCTGAGGCCGAAAGACGACACAGCCCTGGGGCCTGAAATATGCCAGGCCAATCTGCCCACTTTTCTGCCCATAGATTAACCAATAGGGACGCGGCACTGGTTAGAAAACACGTTTTGGAGCTGGTTTGTGCCCATTGATTGGCGCTATTTATACCGGAAAATCCCACGCAACTTGCTTTCACAGGAACAGTTTGGATTTTCAAGTCACTGAAACTGTTCTAAAACTTTATTCAACGGACGTTTGCATGTTTCAGACTCAAGCGAAGCCAAATCTGTCCTGCCAGGTGACTTAATAATACTTGCCTATAGGTCGATCGGGATTGAGTACCCCCCAACCTGGTTGAGGCTCCTGAAAGTCACAGAAAAACGTATCTCTTCTGCCCAAAATCGAGCGAGCTGGGGACCTGACACTGTAAACTTTAAATTTAGAATGTTTTATAACCATGATGATTAAGTAGTCTGGTCGATCACCGGCAAAATTTCTTTACTTATCTGGGCTTTTGAACGCATACGAAATTCCATCGTCTGATGTAAAAGCGAAATATAACAAGCACCAGTTATAAGTTGTAGGATAAAATCTCACACCAGTAACGCCATTTTGAAGGTGACTGTGGAGGGCTCTGTATGCCGGCGCCAGATCGATATATTGATCGATTGAGTTCTCATCGAAGCCCAAGCTCGTTTTTTTCCGGAGTGGGCGAAGTTAAACTCGAGACGCGTTTTGTAGATGTGGGCAACCACTTGCGATAATATGCTTCCCTGGCAAACAAGCAGCATATGTTCGTGTATGTGCGGTCCATGCATGTGTTCAGCCTGGCTCGTATGGCTGTAAGGACAGTTTTGGCATGGGATGCAATACACTACACACGAATGTGAGCTGTGATTTAATTGATCCTTGATTTTTTCGATGTTGTATCATTGAACCGGTATGCAATTCTGACACAGTTTCCCGTGGCAATGTGTTCGGTCGTCTCTGGCACGTTCTTTAGGTATGCAATGGTCCTTAAACAGGATACCAAATTGGCTGGTTGAACCAAGATCCAGCAGTTGCAAATATTAGACATCAGGACGAATTGACTGCCGGAAAGACAAAATTTTTTGAAAGTAGGAACCGCATGTTCACAGTGTGGTTTTTATAAAGGACAAGAAACTGTTTTATATTTTCGAGACTCGGCCACAAGCGGTAGAGCGCCGCCTCTGGTGATGACTCACGTCTGCTGAACGGTGTGCACTGAAAGTACTTGCTTTAAGTAAATGGCCGCCTAACTTCAAGTTGAGGCGACCTCTGATCTGAGTAGACATTCACACAATGGATCTCTAGATCTTAAGCAAGTCCACGTCACTGTGTGGACGTCAACTGGTACGTAAGTAGAATTCAACTGAGTTTTCCTGGATAACATTAGCTTTGGTGGTAAGAGCCGCTACACCAGCGCTTTTACGTTCAGAAGGCCGTAGCGACCTCCTTGGTAATAAGAGTTTGTCCGGACCGGGTTTCGTGAATTTAATCGTTTGAGCAAGTATGCGAAATGGTGCAGAAAACGGAAAGAGGTATGACAAAAAATGTGTGCGTACTACGAAAGCTGCCTTAAGAAGTCAAGAATTTGAGCCACTTCCATTTGGCCTCGATTCTTCCTGTCCTCTCAACTATAATGTATCCAATCGACGCCGACTGATTGATCTGGACTACATTGACGCTATCGCGTTGCTAGCGCCGAGAATCGATCTCCCGGCTGTGGTGTGCGCATGAATGACGTCTGCAAATTAGTCGCTTTATCCAAAAACATGGGGGAAACTAACGTCTTTCCGGGCTGTATTCCTGACCAAGAGAATGCACCTCTCGAGATTAATGCCTTTCATCTTGAAGAAGTGGGCGATTTCGAAAACCTCAGGGCCGCGCTGTGGCCCAATAGACATCAGCTTCTAAAATCGATGTCGCACCTGATAGTTTATGTGAATCAGCGGCGTTATTTTCATCGTCGCAAAGGTTCGCGTATACCGGCTCACTACTCCTGTATGGTTGCGAGTACTGCCTGTGCGCGTGGAAGATGAACGAAAACTGGAAATATTTGAGCACAATTGTCTGACAACCATCCCTTAAGTTACGTACAACGGCTTGGTCTCTAATGAAATAGTCTGACTTACTGCGACCATCAGAATATTTCAGGCCACCCGAGAAAGAAATAGTTTGGGCGCGTTTTTTGTTCTCGCTCCTTGCCCTCAACTAGGCGCAGATGTCCGTTTGAAAGCGTCAATTAAAAATTCGGTATGGCACATTTTGTCAAGATCTGTACGTGGTTCTTGGTCCTTCGGTTTTCGGTCTTCGTTTCTGATAAAAGAGCGTGAATCAAACCCTCTGAATCCGCTGCAACAGACCGCAAGGCGTTGGGAAATACTAAAACCGTGACATTATAGAGATCGGTTAGATCAGGAATGTTCACAGCCGTACCCGGGCACAAGCAAGTACTGTGTCCTGTGAACGTGATTGGGATGTAATGGAAATACCTAACGATGGAAGATGCAGGCAGCTGCTTCAGAGTTTTAATATAATGGCTTATTCTTTCTGCGAAAGCGTAAATTTTGCCTGTACAGTTGCTTTTTAAAACCTCCCCATACACGAATAGACGCCTACTATCTCCGCACCACTAGCAGCTGGCCTGTATGACTGAGTAATGCGATCAGCCTGCCTTTTTCTGAATTCACTGCCTACTCGGACAAAGTTTTGAGCATCCAGGCCATCCCCTTTTGCTCATTTTAATTCATTGCATGCCACGATCAAGTTTACTGGATGTTCTCCAGGTCTCTGACCCTCCCCATATTCTCACCTCATCTCCCACCTCCCCCACCTCCTCCTCCGCACCTCCCCTCGTACATGTGCTCACCACCCGCGACTGACTGGCTGTATCACTTTTGGCATCGTCCTCTCTACCACCTTTATGGTAGTTGATGCCCTTGTCGCCTATTGAGTTCGTTGCTGTTTAACCCGTTATTCGCCTTTAGGATGTGTTACGTTACAGATTGCTGCCTGGTCATGTATGATCATACACCTGGCAAACGTTGTTTTCTGCCCTCCGAACTACGCAGTCCGAAAAAGTACAGCCTGTATAGCTGTTACTTTCGTCTTTCCTGCTTTGTGTTTCGAGCTTTCCGGTCCCTGTCTGCGATCCTTCTGCCCACCGCTGGCATCTCAGTGAAGTGGTTAAAGATCTTGTCAAAGTCAAAATTCGCGACAATAGTCATTACGATAACTAAACTAAACGTATGTTGTACTATCCCTCCCTTGTAGATCGGCTTCGGCAATCCGAACTCTACGGCGAGACCTGCTACACGCGTCATAAACTTAGAGAGAACCAATGAAATGTCATCAGCGTCATCCCTGCTCGTGACGAAAACGTCCACGTCGCCGGGCACTTGCCTGATGGGAAAAGAAACCACTGCGCGTTCCGGGTCACTACTTCTAAGATGGACGGTTGAGAGAAATTTCCTACTCTCCGTAGGTGGTCTGCTCTGAGCTTTTCTTCTTTTTGGCATCTGATTTTGTTAAAAGCACGAAGCATAGATCAGTATGCATTGTGCCCAACCACTCGAGAGGAGGCTGCATAAACTGCCGAAATAATAACGTCAGCAGACTTTGATCTGTGCCCTGTCGCATGGAAGTGTGCTGTCACTACGAATGCCTACTAGACTTTAGGCTTTAGTCAAGTGCGCTTTCTACTACTACTATACTACTACTACTACTACTACGCACTGCGCTACTGCTACTGCTAATACTACTGTTTTGCTACTACTACTACTACTGCTACCGCTACCACTGCTACTACTAACCGCTTCTGCCACTACTACTGCTACTAATACTACTACTAATGTGCTACTACTTCACTACTACTACTACTACTTTTCACTACTACTACTACTAATACTACCCTTTACTACTACTGCTGCTACTACTACTACTACTTTTGCTCGCTTCTACTACTACTACCACGCACGCGGTACTACTTCACATGATGGTAAACATCACGTACAAATCGGCCCCGCCGTCTTTATTTTATGGGCTACGGTCAAATGGGGCTGGGTTTTGTTCCATGTTGTGACACTTAACAACTAACGATCAAACAAGTTATCGTGTATATATTACCTTTTTTTATTCGGATTGTTTCACTACCGCATAGAGATGGTAGATACTAAAATATGGTTCCTCAAAGCTATGTGGAGTTTCTTGTCAGTGGCCATCTGAGAGAGGTTCTCAGATGGCAGGCTGATTCGGTTATCGCCATGGAGGACGGGCTATGCAGTATCGCCAATGTAGCCATGGTGTCACCTCTTTTGATCCATGAAATCACTACCTTGTGGCAGGTCTGTACTGTTGTAGGTTACTGCTTGACTATTACGTAAAAAAGA
>WEDG01010956.1:0-22880 GCA_017591395.1 Schistocephalus solidus
TACGTATGCGAATGCGGTGATTTGGTGGGTTAATGTGTAGAAATTGTCACCAGAATTCATATCATACAATTGAGTCAGAACTAATGGTGGTAAGTAAACTATTGCGGTGAATAGGTGGGTTTGTGTGTAGAAACGGTCACCAGAAGGATCTCATCCAACAGAGCCAGAATTGATTGATGGTAAGTAAGCAAATTCGGTGAATAGGTGGGTTCGTGTGTAGAAATGGTCACCAGCAGGATCTCATCCAACAGAGTCAGAATTAATGGTTCGAAGTAATCTAAAGGGGTGAATAGGTGGGTTTGTGTGTAAAAATAGTCACCAGAAGGATATCATCCAACAGAGTCAAAATTTATGGTGGTAAGTACGCTATTGCGGTGCATAGGTGGATTTGTGTATTGAAATTGTCACCATAAGGATCTCATCCAACCGAGTCAGAATTGATGGTGGTAAGTTAGCCTTTGCGGTGAAAAGGTAGGTGTGTGTGTAGAATTGGTCACCAAAAGGATCTCATCAAAAAGAGTCAGAATAAATGTTGGTTAGTAAGCGAATGCGGTGAATTGGTTGGTTCATGTGAAGAAATGGTCACCAGAAGGATCTCATCTAACAGCGTCACAATTAATGGTGGTAGTAAGCGAATGTGGTATTTAGGTAAGTTTTGTGTAGAAATAATCACCAGAAAGATCACATCCAACAGAGTCAGAATTAATGTTGGTAAGTAAGCGAATGCGGTGAATAGGTGTGTTTGTGTGTAGAAATGGTCACACGAAGGATCTCATCCAACCGAGTCAGAATTAGTGGTGGTAAGTAAGCCTTTGCGGTGAATAGGTAGGTGTGTGTGTAGAATTGGTCACCAGAAGGATCTCATCCAAACGAGTCAGAATAAATGTTGGTTAGTAAGCCAATGCGGTGAATTGGTTGGTTCATGTGAAGAAATGGTCACCAGAAGGATCTCATCCAACAGCGTCACAATTAATGGTGGTAGTAAGCGAATGTGGTATATAGGTAAGGTTTGTGTGTAGAAATAATCACCAGAAGGATCACATCCAACAGAGTCAGAATTAATGTTGGTAAGTAAGCGAATGCAATGAATAGGTGTGTTTGTGTGTAGAAATGGTCACACGAAGGATCTCATCCAACCGAGTCAGAATTAGTCGTGGTAAGTAAGCCTTTGCGGTGAATAGGTAGGTGTGTGTGTAGAAATGGTCACCAGAAGGATCTCATCCAACAGAGTCAGAATGAATGTTGGTAAGTAAGCGAATGCGGTGAATAGGTGGGTTTGTGTGTAGAATTGGTCAACAGAAGAATCTCATCCAACAGATTCAGAATATATGGTTGTAAGTAAGCGAATGCGGTGAATAGGTGTCTTTGTGTGTAGAAATGGTCTCCAGAATTATATCATCCAACAGAGTCAGAACTAATGGTAGTAAGTAAACTATTGCGGTGAATAGGTAGGTTTGTGTGTTAAAATAGTAACCAGAAGGATCTTATCCAACAGAGACAGAATTGATGGTGGTAAGTAATTGAATGCGGTGAATAGATGGGTTTGTGTGTAGAAACGGTCACCAGAAGGATCTCATCCAACAGAGTCATAATTAATGATGGTAAGTAAGCAAATGCGGTGTATGGTTGGTTTGTGTGTAGAAATTGTCACCAGCAGGATCTCATCCAACAGAGTCAGAATTGATGGTGGTTAGTAAGCTATTGCGGAGAATAGGAAGGTTTGTGTGTTGAAATGGTAACCAGAAGGATCTCATCCAACAGAGCTAGAAATGATGGTGGTAAGTTAGCTAATGCGGTGAATAGGTAGGTTTGTGTGTTAAAATGGTAACCAGAAGGATCTAATCCAACAGAGCCAGAATTGATGGTGGTAAGTAATTGAATGTGGTGAATAGGTGGGTTTGTGTGTAGAAATGGTCACAAGCAGGATCTCATCCAACAGAGTCAGAATTGATGGTGGTAAGTAAGCTATTGCGGTGAATAGGAACATTTGTGTGTAGAAAATGTTACCAGCAGGATCTCATCCAACAGAGTCAGAATTGATGGTGGTTAGTAAGCATTTGTGGTGAGTAAATGGGTTTGTGTGTAGAAATGGTCTACAGAAGGATCTTATCCTACAAAATCAGAATTGATGGTGGTATGTAAGCTATTGTGGTGAATAGGTGGGTTTGTGAGTAGAAATGGTCACCAGAAGGATCTCATCCAACAAAGTCAGAATTGATTGTGGTAAGTAAGTGAATGCGGTGAATAGGTGGGTTTGTATGTAGAAATGGTCACCAGAAGGATCTCATCCAACAGAGTCAGAATTGATGGTGGAAAGTAAGTTATTGCGGTGAATAGGTGGGTTGCTGTGTATCAATGGTCACCAGAATGATCTCATCCAACAGAGTCAGAATTGATGGTGGTACGTAATCTATTGCGGTGAATAGGTTGTTTTTGTGTGTAACAATGGGCACCAGATGGATCTTATCCAACAGAGTCAGAATTTATGGTTGTTAGTAAGCAATTGCGGTGAATAGGTAAGTTTGTGTGTAACAATGGTCAGCAGAAGGATCTCATCCAACAGAGTCAGAATTGATGGTTGTAAGTAAGCTATGGCGGTGAATATGTGGAATTGTGTGTATCAATGTTCACAAGAAGGATCTCATCCCACAGAGTCAGAATTGATGGTGGTAAGTTAGCTATTGCGGTGAATAGGTGGGTTTGTGTATAGAAATGGTCATCAGAAGGATCTCATCCAACAGAGTCAGGATTGATGGTGGTAAGTATGCAATTGCGGTGAGTAGGTAGGTTTGTGTGTGACAACGTTCACCAGAAGGATCTCATCCAACAGAGTCAGAAGTGATGGTGGTAAGTTAGAAATTGCGTCGAATAGGTGGGTTTGTGCGCAAAAATGGTCACTAGAAGGATCTCATCCAACAGAGTCAGAATTGATGGTGGTAAGTAAGCTATTGCGGTGAGTAGGTAGGTTTGTGTGTGACAATGTTCACCAGAAGGATCTCATCCAACAGAGTCAGAAGTGATGGTGGTAAGTTAGAAATTGCGTCGAATAGGTGGGTTTGTGCGCAAAAATGGTCACTAGAAGGATCTCATCCAACAGAGTCAGAAGTGATGGTGGTAAGTTAGAAATTGCGTCGAATAGGTGGGTTTGTGCGCAAAAATGGTCACTAGAAGGATCTCATCCAACAGAGTCAGAATTTATGGTGGTACGTATGCGAATGCGGTGATTTGGTGGGTTAATGTGTAGAAATTGTCAGCAGAATTATATCATACAATTGAGTCAGAACTAATGGTGGTAAGTAAACTATTGCGGTGAATATGTGGGTTTGTGTGTAGAAACGGTCACCAGAAGGATCTCATCCAACAGAGTCATAATTAATGATGGTAAGTAAGCAAATTCGGTGAATAGGTTGGTTTGTGTGTAGAAATTGTCACCAGCAGGATCTCATCCAACAGAATCAGAATTGATGGTGGTTAATAAGCTATTGCGGTGAATAGGAAGGTTTGTGTGTTGAAATAGTTACCAGAAGGATCTCATCCAACAGAGCTACAATTGATGGTGGTAAGTGAGCTAATGCGGTGAATAGGTAGGTTTGTGTGTTTAAATGGTAACCAGAAGGATCTTATCCAACAGAGCCAGAATTGATGGTGGTAAGTAATTGAATGCGGTGAATAGGTGGGTTTGTGTGTAGAAATCGTCACCTGAAGGACCTCATCCAACAGAGTCAAAATTGATGGTGGTAAGTAAGCTATTGCGGTGAATAGGTGGGTTGGTGTGTAAAAATGGTCACAAGAAGGATCTCATCATACAAAGTCAGAATTTATGGTGGTACGTATGCGAATGCGGTGATTTGGTTGGTTAATGTGTAGAAATTGTCACCAGAATTATATCATCCAATTGAGTCTGAACTAATGGTGGTAAGTAAACTATTGCGGTGAATTGGTGGGTTTGTGTGTAGAAACGGTCACCAGAAGGATCTCATCCAACAGAGTCATAATTGATGATGGTAAGTAAGCAAATTCGGTGAATAGGTTGGTTTGTGTGTAGAAATTGTCACCAGCAGGATCTCATCCAACAGAGTCAGAATTGATGGTGGTTAATAAGCTATTGCGGTGAATAGGAAGGTTTGTGTGTTGAAATGGTTACCAGAAGGATCTCATCCAACAGAGCTACAATTGATGGTGTTAAGTGAGCTAATGCGGTGAATAGGTAGGTTTGTGTGTTTAAATGGTAACCAGAAGAATCTTATCCAACAGAGCCAGAATTGATGGTGGTAAGTAATTGAATGCGGTGAATAGGTGGGTTTGTGTCTAGAAATGGTCACAAGCAGGATCTCATCCAACAGAGTCAGAATTGATGGTGGTAAGTAAGCTATTGCGGTGAATAGGAACATTTGTGTGTAGAAAATTTAACCAGCAGGATCTCATCCAACAGAGTCAAAATTGATGGTGGTGAGTAAGCTTTTGTGGTGAGTAGGTGGGTTTGTGCGCAAAAATGGTCACTAGAAGGATCTCATCCAACAGAGTCAGAATTGATGGTGGTAAGTAAGCTATTGCGGCGAATAGGTGGGTTTTTGTGTAACAATGGTCACCAGAAGGATCTCATCCAACAGAGTCAGAATTGATGGTGTTAAGAAAGCAATTGCGGTGAATAGGTAAGTTTGTGTGTTACATTGGTCACCAGAAGGATCTCATCCAACAGAGTCAGAATTGATGGTGGTAAGAAAGCGAATGCGGTAAATAGGTGGGTTTGTGTGAAACAATGGTCACCAGAAGGATCTCATCTAACAGAGTCAGAATTGGAGGGTCTTAAGTAAGCTATTGCGGTAAATAGGTGGGTTTGTCTGTAACATTCGTCACCAGAAGGATCTCATCCAACAGAGTCAGAATTGATGGTGGTAAGAAAGCAATTGCGGTGAATAGGTAGGTTTAAGTGTAACAATGGTCACCAGAAGGATCTCATCCAACAGAGTCAGAAGTGATGGTGGTAAGTTAGAAATTGCGTCGAATAGGTGGGTTTGTGCGCAAAAATGGTCACTAGAAGGATCTCATCCAACAGAGTCAGAATTGATGGTGGTAAGTAAGCTATTGCGGTGAGTAGGTAGGGTTTGTGTGTACAATGGTCACCAGAAGGATCTCATCCAACAGAGTCAGAAGTGATGGTGGTAAGTTAGAAATTGCGTCGAATAGGTGGGTTTGTGCGCAAAAATGGTCACCAGAAGGATCTCATCCAACAGAGTCAGAAGTGATGATGGTAAGTAAGCGAAATTGCGTCGAATAGGTGGGTTTGTGTGTAGAAAATGGTCACCAGAAGGATCTCATCCAACAGAGTCAGAATTGATGGTGGTAAGTAAGCTATTGCGGTGAATAGGTGGGTTTGTGTGTTGAAATTGGTCACCAGAAGGATCTCATCCAACAGAGTCAGAATTGATGGTGGTAAGTAAAGCTATTGCGGTGAATAGGTGGGTTTGTGTGTAGAAATGGTCACCAGAAGGATCTCATCCAACAGAGTCAGAATTGATGATGGTAAGTAAGCAAATTGCGGTGAATAGGTGGGTTTGTGTGTAGAAAATGGTCACCAGAAGGATCTCATCCAACAGAGTCAGAATTGATGGTGGTAAGTAAGCTATTGCGGTGAATAGGTGGGTTTGTGTGTTGAAATAGTCACCAGAAGGATCTCATCCAACAGAGTCAAGATTGATGGTGGTTAGTAAGCTATTGCGGTGAATAGGTAGGGTTTGTGTGTTTGAAATGGTCACCAGAAGGATCTCATCCAACAGAGCCAGAATTGATGGTGGTAAGTAAGCTATTGCGGTGAATAGGTGGGTTTGTGTGTAGAAATGGTCACCAGAAGGATCTCATCCAACAGAGTCAAAATTGATGGTGGTAAGTAAGCTATTGCGGTGAATAGGTGGGTTTGTGTGTAGAAAATGGTCACCAGAAGGATCTCATCCAACAGAGTCAGAATTGATGGTGGTAAGTAAGCTATTGCGGTGAATAGGTGGGTTTGTGTGTAGAAAATGGTCACCAGAAGGATCTCATCCAACAGAGTCAGAATTGATGGTGGTAAGTAAGCTATTGCGGTGAATAGGTGGGTTTGTGTGTAGAAATGGTCACCAGAAGGATCTCATCCAACAGAGTCAGAATTGATGATGGTAAGTAAGCTATTGCGGTGAATAGGTAGGGTTTGTGTGTAGAAATGGTCACCAGAAGGATCTCATCCAACAGAGTCAGAATTGATGGTGGTAAGTAAGCTATTGCGGTGAATAGGTGGGTTTGTGTGTAGAAAATGGTCACCAGAAGGATCTCATCCAACAGAGACACAATTGATGGTGGTAAGTAAGCTAATGCGGTGAATAGGTGGGTTTGTGTGTGAAATGGTCACCAGAAGGATCTCATCCAACAGAGTCAGAATTGATGGTGGTAAAGTAAGCTATTGCGGTGAATAGGTGGGTTTGTGCTAGAAATGGTCACCAGAAGGATCTCATCCAACAGAGTCAGAATTGATGGTGGTAAGTAAGCTATTGCGGTGAATAGGTGGGTTTGTGTGTAGAAATGGTCACCAGAAGGATCTCATCCAACAGAGTCAGAATTGATGGTGGTAAAGTAAGCTATTGCGGTGAATAGGTGGGTTTGTGTGTAGAAATGGTCACCAGAAGGATCTCATCCAACAGAGTCAGAATTGATGGTGGTAAGTAAGCTATTGCGGTGAATAGGTGGGTTTTGTGTGAAATGGTCACCAGAAGGATCTCATCCAACAGAGTCAGAAATTGATGGTGGTAAGTAAGCTATTGCGGTGAATAGGTGGGTTTGTGTGTAGAAATGGTCACCAGAAGGATCTCATCCAACAGAGTCAGAATTGATGGTGGTAAGTAAAGCTATTGCGGTGAATAGGTGGGTTTGTGTGTAAGAAATGGTCACCAGAAGGATCTCATCCAACAGAGTCAGAATTGATGGTGGTAAGTAAGCTATTGCGGTGAATAGGTGGGTTTGTGTGAAATGGTCACCAGAAGGATCTCATCCAACAGAGTCAGAATTGATGGTGGTAAGAAAGCAATTGCGGTGAATAGGTAGGGTTTGTGTGTTGAAATGGTCACCAGAAGGATCTCATCCAACAGAGTCAGAATTGATGGTGGTAAGAAGCTAATTGCGGTGAATAGGTGGGTTTGTGTGTGAAATGGTCACCAGAAGGATCTCATCCAACAGAGTCAGAATTGATGGTGGTAAGTAAGCGAATGCGGTGAATAGGTGGGTTTGTGTGTAGAAATGGTCACCAGAAGGATCTCATCCAACAGAGTCAGAATTGATGGTGGTAAAGTAAGCTATTGCGGTGAATAGGTGGGTTTGTGTGTAGAAATGGTCACCAGAAGGATCTCATCCAACAGAGTCAGAATTGATGGTGGTAAGTAAGCTGAAGCGGTGAATAGGTTGGTTTGTGTGTAGAAATGGTCACCAGAAGGATCTCATCCAACAGAGTCAGAATTGATGGTGGTAAGTAAGCTATTGCGGTGAATAGGTGGGTTTGTGTGTAGAAATGGTCACTAGAAGGATCTCATCCAACAGAGTCAGAATTGATGGTGGTAAGTAAGCTATTGCGGTGAATAGGTGGGTTTGTGTGTAGAAATGGTCACACAGAAGGATCTCATCCAACAGAGTCAGAATTGATGGTGGTAAGTAAGCTATTGCGGTGAATAGGTGGGTTTTGTGTGTAGAAATGGTCACCAGAAGGATCTCATCCAACAGAGTCAGAATTGATGGTGGTAAGTAAGCTAATGCGGTGAATAGGTGGTTGTGTGTAAATGGTCACCAGAAGGATCTCATCCAACAGAGTCAGAATTGATGGTGGTTAGTAAGCTATTGCGGTGAATAGGTGGGTTTGTGTGTAGAAATGGTCACCAGAAGGATCTCATCCAACAGAGTCAGAATTAATGTTGGTAAGTAAGCTATTGCGGTGAATAGGTGGGTTTGTGTGTAGAAATGGTCACCAGAAGGATCTCATCCAACAGAGTCAGAATTGATGGTGGTAAGTAAGTGATTGCGGTGAATAGGTGGGTTTGTGTGTAGAAATGGTCACCAGAAGGATCTCATCCAACAGAGTCAGAATTGATGGTGGTAAGTAAGCAAATGCGGTGAATAGGTTGGTTTGTGTGTAGAAATGGTCACCAGAAGGATCTCATCCAACAGAGTCAGAATTGATGGTGGTTAGTAAGCTATTGCGGTGAATAGGAAGGGTTTGTGTGTTGAAATGGTCACCAGAAGGATCTCATCCAACAGAGCTAGAATTGATGGTGGTAAGTAAGCTAATGCGGTGAATAGGTAGGTTTGTGTGTTAAAAATGGTCACCAGAAGGATCTCATCCAACAGAGTCAGAATTGATGGTGGTAAGTAATTGAATGTGGTGAATAGGTGGGTTTGTGTGTAGAAATGGTCACAAGAAGGATCTCATCCAACAGAGTCAGAATTGATGGTGGTAAGTAAGCTATTGCGGTGAATAGGAACATTTGTGTGTAGAAAATGTAACCAGCAGGATCTCATCCAACAGAGTCAGAATTGATGGTGGTTAGTAAGCTTTTGTGGTGAGTAAATGGGTTTGTGTGTAGAAATGGTCTACAGAAGGATCTTATCCTACAAAATCAGAATTGATGGTGGTATGTAAGCTATTGCGGTGAATAGGTGGGTTTGTGTGTAGAAATGGTCACCAGAAGGATCTCATCCAACAGAGTCAGAATTGATTGTGGTAAGTAAGTGAATGCGGTGAATAGGTGGGTTTGTGTGTAGAAATGGTCACCAGAAGGATCTCATCCAACAGAGTCAGAATTGATGGTGGAAAGTAAGTTATTGCGGTGAATAGGTGGGTTTGTTTGTAAAAATGGTCACCAGAAGGATCTCATCCAACAGAGTCAGAATTGATGGTGGTAAGTAACTATTGCGGTGAAATAGGTTGTTTTGTGTGTAACAATGGGCACCAGAAGGATCTCATCCAACAGAGTCAGAATTGATGGTTGTAAGTAAGCAATTGCGGTGAATAGGTAAGTTTGTGTGTAGAAATGGTCACCAGAAGGATCTCATCCAACAGAGTCAGAATTGATGGTGGTAAGTTAGCTATTGCGGTGAATAGGTGGGTTTGTGTGTATGAATGGTCACAAGAAGGATCTCATCCAACAGAGTCAGAATTGATGGTGGTAAGTAGCTATTGCGGTGAATAGGTGGGTTTGTGTGTAGAAATGGTCACCAGAAGGATCTCATCCAACAGAGTCAGAATTGATGGTGGTAAGTATGCAATTGCGGTGAATAGGTAGGTTTGTGTGTGACAATGGTCACCAGAAGGATCTCATCCAACAGAGTCAGAATTGATGGTGGTAAGTAAGAAATTGCGGCGAATAGGTGGGTTTGTGTGCAAAGAAATGGTCACTAGAAGGATCTCATCCAACGAGACGGAATTGATGGTGGTAAGTAAGCTATTGCGGTGAATAGGTAGGGTTTGTGTGTAAGAATGGTCACCAGAAGGATCTCATCCAACAGAGTCAGAATTGATGGTGGTAAGTAAGCTATTGCGGTGAATAGGTGGGTTTGTGTTGAAAATGGTCACTAGAAGGATCTCATCCAACAGAGTCAGAATTGATGGTGGTAAGTTAGCAAATTGCGGTCGAATAGGTGGGTTTGTGTGCAAAAAAATGGTCACCAGAAGGATCTCATCCAACAGAGTCAGAATTTATGGTGGTAAGTATGCGAATGCGGTGAATTGGTGGGTTAGTGTGTAGAAATTGTCACCAGAATTATATCATCCAACAGAGTCAGAACTAATGGTGGTAAGTAAACTATTGCGGTGAATAGGTGGGTTTGTGTGTAGAAATGGTCACCAGAAGGATCTCATCCAACAGAGTCATAATTGATGATGGTAAGTAAGCAAATTCGGTGAATAGGTTGGTTTGTGTGTAGAAATTGTCACCAGCAGGATCTCATCCAACAGAGTCAGAATTGATGGTGGTTAATAAGCTATTGCGGTGAATAGGAAGGTTTGTGTGTTGAAATAGTTACCAGAAGGATCTCATCCAAAGTGCGGTGAATAGGTAGGTTTGTGTGTTTAAATGGTAACCAGAAGGATCTTATCCAACAGAGCCAGAATTGATGGTGGTAAGTAATTGAATGCGGTGAATAGGTGGGTTTGTGTGTAGAAATCGTCACCTGAAGGACCTCATCCAACAGAGTCAAAATTGATGGTGGTAAGTAAGCTATTGCGGTGAATAGGTGGGTTGGTGTGTAAAAATGGTCACAAGAAGGATCTCATCATACAAAGTCAGAATTTATGGTGGTACGTATGCGAATGCGGTGATTTGGTGGGTTAATGTGTAGAAATTGTCACCAGAATTATATCATCCAATTGAGTCAGAACTAATGGTGGTAAGTAAACTATTGCGGTGAATTGGTGGGTTTGTGTGTAGAAACGGTCACCAGAAGGATCTCATCCAACAGAGTCATAATTGATGATGGTAAGTAAGCTAAATACCGCATTGCGCTACGTACCACATGAATTCGGCATATTCTTGTGACCCATTTTTGCACACCAACCACCTATTCACCACAATAACCGTTGACTCTGTTGGATGAGGTCCTTCAGGTGACCATTTCTACACAAAACCCACCTATTCACCGCATTCAATTACTTACCACCATCAATTCTGGCTCTGTTGGATAAGATCCTTCTGGTGACCATTTAAAACACACAAACCTACCTATTCACCGCATTAGCTCACTTACCACCATCAATTTGACTCTGTTGGATGAGATCCTTTCCTGGTAACTATTTCAACACACAAACCTTCCTATTCACCGCAATAGCTTATTAACCACCATCAATTCTGATTCTGTTGGATGAGATCCTGCTGGTGACAATTTCTACACACAAACCAACCTATTCACCGAATTTGCTTACTTACCATCATTAATTATGACTCTGTTGGATGAGATCCTTCTGGTGACCGTTTCTACACACAAACCCACATATTCACCGCAATAGTTTACTTACCACCATTAGTTCTGACTCAATTGTATGATATAATTCTGCTGACAATTTCTACACATTAACCCACCAAATCACCGCATTCGCATACGTACCACCATAAATTCTGACTCTGTTGGATGAGATCCTTCTAGTGACCATTTTTGCGCACAAACCCACCTATTCGACGCAATTTCTAACTTACCACCATCAATTCTGACTCTGTTGGATGAGATCCTTCTAGTGACCATTTTTGCGCACAAACCCACCTATTCGACGCAATTTCTAACTCTACCACCATCAATTCTGACTCTGTTGGATGAGATCCTTCTGGTGAACATTGTCACACACAAACCTACCTACTCACCGCAATAGCTTACTTACCACCATCAATTCTGTCTCTGTTGGATGAGATCCTTCTAGTGACCATTTTTTGCGCACAAACCCACCTATTCGACGCAATTTCTAACTTACCACCATCAATTCTGACTCTGTTGGATGAGATCCTTCTGGTGAATCGTTGTCACACACAAACCTACCTACTCACCCGCAATTGCATACTTACCACCATCAATCCTGACTCTGTTGGATGAGATCCTTCTGACGACCATTTCTATGCACACAAACCCACCTATTCACCGCAATAGCTAACTTACCACCATCAATTCTGACTCTGTGGGATGAGATCCTTCTTGTGAACATTGATACACACAATTCACATATTCACCGCCATAGCTTACTTACAACCATCAATTCTGACTCTGTTGGATGAGATCCTTCTGCTGACCATTGTTACACACAAACTTACCTATTCACTGACGAGTGCTTACTAACAACCATAAATTCTGACTCTGTTGGATAAGATCCATCTGGTGCCCATTTGATTTTACACACAAAACAACCTATTCACCGCAATAGCTTACTTACCACCATCAATTGTGACTCTGTTGGATGAGATCCTTGGTGACCATTTCTACACAGCAACCCACCTATTCACCGCAATAACTTACTTTTCCACCATCAATTCTGACTCTGTTGGATGAGATCCTTCTGGTGACCATTTCTACACACAAACCCACCTATTCACCGCATTAACTTACTTACCACAATCAATTCTGACTCTGTTGGATGAGATCCTTCTGGTGACCATTTCTACTTCAAACCCACCTATTCACCGCAATAGCTTACCACCATCAATTCTGATTTTGTAGGATAAGATCCTTCTGTCGACCATTTCTACACACAAACCCATTTACTCACCACAAATGCTTACTTACCACCATCAATTCTGACTCTGTTGGATGAGATCCTGCTGGTAACATTTCTACACACAAATGTTCCTATTCACCGCAATAGCTTACTTACCACCATCAATTCTGACTCTGTTGGATGAGATCATACGGACCATTTCACACACAAACCCACCTATTCACCACGTTCAATTACTTACCACCATCAATTCTGGCTCTGTTGGATGAGATCCTTCTGGTTACCATTTTAACACACAAACCTACCTATTCACCGCATTAGCTAACTTTACCACCATCATTTCTAGCTCTGTTGGATGAGATCCTTCTGGTTACCATTTCAACACACAAACCTTCCTATTCTCCGCAATAGCTTACTAACCACCATCAATTCTGACTCTGTTGGATGAGATCCTGCTGGTGACAATTTCTACACACAAACCAACCATACACCGCATTTGCTTACTTACCATCATTAATTCTGACTCTGTTGGATGAGATCCTTCTGGTGACCGTTTCTACACACAAACCCATCTATTCACCGCATTCAATTACTTACCACCATCAATTCTGTCTCTGTTGGATAAGATCCTTCTGGTTACTATTTTAACACACAACCCACCTATTCAACGCAATAGCTTACTTACTACCATTAGTTCTGACTCTGTTGGATGATATAATTGAGACCATTTCTACACACAAACCCACCTATTCACCGCATTCGCTTACTTACAACCATATATTCTGAATCTGTTGGATGAGATTCTTCTGTTGACCAATTCTACACACAAACCCACCTATTCACCGCATTCGCTTACTTACCAACATTCATTCTGACTCTGTTGGATGAGATCCTTCTGGTGACCATTTCTACACACACACCTACCTATTCACCGCAAAGGCTTACTTACCACGACTAATTCTGACTCGGTTGGATGAGATCCTTCGTGTGACCATTTCTACACACAAACACACCTATTCATTGCATTCGCTTACTTACCAACATTAATTCTGACTCTGTTGGATGTGATCCTTCTGGTGATTATTTCACACACAAACCCTACCTATATACCACATTCGCTTACTACCACCATTAATTGTGACGCTGTTGGATGAGATCCTTCTGGTGACCATTTTCTTCACATGAACCAACCAATTCACCGCATTGGCTTACTAACCAACATTTATTCTGACTCGTTTGGATGAGATCCTTCTGGTGACCAATTCTACACACACACCTACCTATTCACCGCAAAGGCTTACTTACCACCACTAATTCTGACTCGTTGGATGTGATCCTTCGTGTGACCATTTCTACACACAAACACACCTATTCACCGCATTCGCTTACTTACCAACATTAATTCTGACTCTGTTGGATGTGATCTTTCTGGTGATTATTTCTACACACAAACTTACCTAAATACCACATTCGCTTACTACCACCATTAATTGTGACGCTGTTAGATGAGATCCTTCTGGTGACCATTTCTTCACATGAACCAACCAATTCACCGCATTCGCTTACTAACCAACATTTATTCTGACTCTTTTTGATGAGATCCTTTTGGTGACCAATTCTACACACACACCTACCTTTTCACCGCAAAGGCTAACTTACCACCATCAATTCTGACTCGGTTGGATGAGATCCTTATGGTGACAATTTCAATACACAAATCCACCTATGCACCGCAATAGCGTACTTACCACCATAAATTTTGACTCTGTTGGATGATATGCTTCTGGTGACTATTTTTACACACAAACCCACCTATTCACCCCTTTAGATTACTTCGAACCATTAATTCTGACTCTGTTGGATGAGATCCTTCTGGTGACCATTTCTACACACGAACCCACCTATTCACCGCATTCACTTACTTACCACAATCAATTCTGGCTTTGTTGGATGAGATCCTTCTGGTTACCATTTCTACACACAAACCCACCCATTCACCACAATAGCTTACATAAGACCATCAATTCTGAATGTTGGATAAGATCCTTCTGGTTACCATTTAAACACACAAACCTACCTATTCACCGCAATAGCTTACTTACCACCATCAATTCTGATTTTGTAGGATAAGATTCTTCTGTAGACCATTTCTACACACAAACCCACCTATTCACCACAATAGTTTACTAACCATCATCACTTCTGACTTTGTTGGATTTGATCCTTCTGGTGACCATTTATGCACCCAAACCCACCTATTCACCGCATTCGCTTACTTACCACCATCAATTCTGACTCTGTTGGATGAGATCCTGCTGGTGACCATTTCTTCACACAAACCCACCTATTCACCGCAATAGCTAACTTACAACCATCAATTCTGAATGTTGGATAAGATCCTTCTGGTTACCATTTAAACACACAAACCTACCTATTCACCGCTATAGCTAACTTACCACCATCAATTCTGGCTCTGTTGGATGAGGTCCTTCTGGTCACCATTTGAACACACAAACCTACCTATTCACCGCAATAGCTTACTTACCACCATCAATTCTGATTTTGTAGGATAAGATCCTTCTGTAGACCATTTCTACACACAAACCCACCTATTCACCACAAAAGCTTACTTACCACCATCAATTCTGTCTCTGTTGGATGAGATCCTGCTGGTTACTATTTCTACACACAAACCTTCCTATTCACCGCAATAGCTTACTTACCACCATCAATTCTGGTTCTGTTGGATGAGATCCTTCTGGTTACCATTTAAACACACAAACCTACCTATTCACCGCAATAGCTATTTTACCACCATCAATTCTGGCTCTGTTGGATGAGATCCTTCTGGTTACCATTTCAACACACAAACCTACCTATTCACCACAATAGCTTACTAACCACCATCAATTCTGTCCCTGTTGGATGAGATCCTGCTGGTGACCATTTCTACACACAAACCCACCTATGCACCGCAATAGCGTACTTACCACCATTTATTTTGACTCTGCGGGATGAGTATCCTTCTGGTGACCATTTCTACACACAAACCCACCTATTCACCGATTTAGATTACTTCGACCCATTAATTCTGACTCTGTTGGATGAGATCAATCTGGTGACCATTTCTACACGCAAACCCACTTATTCACCGCATTGACTTACTTACCACAATCAATTCTGGCTTTGTTGGATGAGATCCGTCTGGTTACCATTTCTACACACAAACCCACCTTTTCACCACAATAGCTTACATACGACCATCAAATCTGATTTTGTAGGATAAGATACTTCTGTAGACCATTTCTACACACAAACCCACCTATTCACCACTAAGCATCATCAATTATGACTTTGTTGGATTTGATCCTTCTGGTGACCATTTATACACCCAAACCCACCTATTCACCGCATTCGCCTACTTACCACCATCAATTCTGACTCTGATGGATGAGATCCTGCTGGTGACCATTTCTTCACACAAACGCACCTATTCACCGCAATCACTTACTTACCACCATCAATTCTGGCTCTGTTGGATGAGATCCTTCTGGTTACCATTTCAACACACAAACCTACCTATTCACCGCAATAGCTTACTACCACCATCAATTCTGGCTCTGTTTGATGAGATCCTTCTGGTTACCATTTGAACACACAAACCTACCTTTTCACCGCAATAGATTACTTACCACCATTAATTCTGATTTTGTAGGATAAGATCCTTCTGTAGACCATTTCTACACACAAACCCACCTTTTCACCACAGAAGCTTACTTACCACCATCAATTCTTACCTTGTTGGATGAGATCCTGCTGGTTACCATTTCATCACACAAAAATTTCATATTCAACGATTTAGATTACTTCGAACCACTAATTCTGACTCTGTTGGATGAGATCCTTCTGGTGACTATTTCTGCACGCAAACCCAACTATTCACCACAATAGCTTAGATACGACCATCAAATCTGATTTTTGTAGGATAAGATCCTTCGTAGATTATTTCTACACACAAACCCACCTATTCACCTCAATAGCTTACTAACCATAATCAATTCTGACTTTGTTGGATTTGATCCTTCTGGTGACCATTTATACACCCAAACCCACCTATTCACCGCATTCGCCTACTTACCACCATCAATTCTGACTCTGATGGATGAGATCCTGCTGGTGACCATTTCTTCACACAAACCCACCTATTCACCGCAATCACTTACTTACCACCATCAATTCTGGCTCTGTTGGATGAGATCCTTCTGGTGACCATTTCTTCACACAAACCTACCTTTTCACCGCAATAGCTAACTTACAACCATCAATTCTGGCTCTGTTGGATGAGATCCTTCTGGTGACCATTTTGAACACACAAACCTACCTTTTCACCGCAATAGCTTACTTACCACCATCAATTTCTGATTTCTGTTGGATAAGATCCTTCTGGTAGACCATTTCTACACACAAAACCCACCTATTTCACCACAAAGCTTACATACCACCATCAATTCTTACTCTGTTGGATGAGATCCTGCTGGTTACCATTTCTACACACAAACCTTCCTATTCACCGCAATAGCTTACTTACCATCATCACTTCTGACTCTGTTTGATAAGATCCTGCTGGTGACCATTTCTACACACAAACCCACCTATTCACCGCATTCACTTACTTACCACCATCAATTCTGGCTCTGTTGGATAAGATCCTTCTGGTTACCATTTAAACACACAAACCTACCTATTCACCGCAATAGCTAACTTACCACCATTAATTCTGGCTCTGTTGGGATGAGATCATTCTGGTTACCATTTAAACACATAAACCTACCTATTCACCACAATAGCTTACTAACCACCTTCAATTCTGACTCTGTTGGATAAGATCCTGCTGGTGGCCATTTCTACACAAAACCAACCTATTCACCGCATTTGCTTACTTACCACCCTCAATTATGACTCCGTTGGATGAGATCCTTCTGGTGACCATTTCTACACACAAACCCACCTATTCACCGCATTCACTTACTTACCACAATCAATTCTGGCTTTAATGGATGAGATCCTTCTGCTACCATTTCACACAAACCCACCCATTCACCACAATAGCTTACATACGACCATCAATTCTGATTTTGTAGGATAAGATCCTTCTGTAGACCATTTCTACACACAAACCCACCTATTCACCACAATAGTTTACTTACCATCATCACTTCTGACTTTGTTGATTTGATCCTTCTGATGACCATTTATGCACCCAAACCCACGTATTCACCGCATTAGCTTACTTACCATCAATTCTGACTCTGTTGGATGAGATCCTGCTGGTGACCATTTCTTCACACAAACCCACCTATTAACAGCAATAGCTTAGTTATCCCATACAAATCTGATGGTGGTAAGTAAGCTATTGCGGTGAATAGGTGATTTTGTGTATTAATGGTCACCAGAAATAGCTCAATCAACAGAGTCAGAATTGATGGTGGTAAGTAAGCTATTGCAGTCAATATGTAGTTTCGTGTTTAGAAATGGTCACCAGAAGGATCTCATCCAACAGAGTCAGAATTGATGTTGGTAAGAATGCTATTGCAGTAAATAGGTAGGTTTGGAAGAAGAAATGGTCACCAGAAGAAGCTAATCCAACAGATTCAGAATTGCTTATGGTAAGTAAGCTTTTGATGTAAATAGGTGTGTTTGTGTGTTGAAATGGTGAACAAGAGAAGCTCATCCAACAGAGTCAGAATTGATATTGGTTAGTAAGATATTGCAGTAAATAGGTTGTTTTGTGTGTAGAAATGGTCACCAGAAGAAGCTCATCCAACATAGACAGAATTGCTGGTGTTTAGTAAGCTAAAGAGGTAAAAAGGTGGGTTTGTGTGAAGAAATGGTCACCAGAAGCAGTTTATCCAACAGAGTCAGAATTGATGGTGGTAAAGTACGCTATTGCGGCGAGTTTGATCGAGGACGCTGGCTATCCGGTTAGGATTGTGTATATAACCAAGATAGGCTTTGGGGCTCTCTCAAGAGCCCAAGCAGAGTCGCACACTGGCTAGTGACATATAGTTGCATTTCCGACAAAGAAAATGGAGACTAAATAGACATTTTTGGCCAGTCAGCCATACCAATCCCCAGCAAATCAGTGCAAGAGGCTTGACCTTCCGACGACTGTGATCGAACATGGTGGTTATATTCCATTTGGTCACTGCACGTATCTCTTGTTTCAAACCGCAAATGAACGAGGACAATCTGGGAAGATATTGCTGCCTTTTAAACGACTCTGAAGACTCCGAATAAGCAAGGGAGTGCATCCTGCGCCCTTTAGTGATGATCCTGGTGATCACCGTGATTCTCCCCGTATCTTACCCCCTCCTCAATGGGTGACAGTTTCGTTTTCAAAAAATAATGGGAGTAAATTTTGGTGTCTGCTTTTTTTCAAATATTTTTCACCACGTTGGCTCATACAAATTGGTTTCACCAACAAACCGAGATACGAATTTTGATACAACAAAACGCATGTTTAAATAGGCTAACTTACTTATGCGGCTGACCAGAAGTGTCCATTAGAGTCTCCATTTTACTATTCGGTTATATTTTTCTGTCTTTTTCACTGGTAAGTCTGGGGTGGCTAGTGGCATTATAGAGTGAGACCCAAGATAAAAAGAAAAGAATGAGTTCTCTTAAATATTTGTTAAATACTTTGCACGCAGTCCAAATTGACTTTAAAAAGGCTGTCGATATTGTGATGCACCACCGCCTTATTAGTATGCATCTTATATGGCACAGATGATATACCGTACGTCCGATATAGGTACTAGCGTTACGCCCAGATACGTGTTACGGCGACGTTTTTGCAGCTGCGTGATGAAACAGCGAGCGATTCGGCGGATCAGTGTGTTGGTCAGCAACGTCTATGCGATTTCTCCTATATGAAATGCAGATAATTATCAAAGAAATTATTTCTGAAATTATTAAGTGCAGTACGTGGAGACAGATATGGACACGTCTGACATTTATCGCACACACACGATGTTAGATCTGAAATAGGCTTGAGGCCCCTGTCAAAAAAATTATGACACATGCTTTTCCAAGTAACAAATAACTGGCGTTGATGTGGGTTTACTATAGGTTTAGATTGTCCAGCGACAGCAAGGAACACATAATTATTCAAGTGATTCTTTAAAAGCTGTTTTAACGTCGCCCTCACGACTGATTGTAGGAGATCACCACATTATTCTACAACCCGTTGCGTGTAGATTCCAGAGCGGAGGCTTATCCTACGCATTTCGTGTGCAACCTTCTTTCTTGTCAATGAAAATGAGGCGAAAGGTGCCACTGAACAGGTTTTTAAAAATAAAGCATCGCTCAAGTCAGTGTTTTATCGTGTAAACCAAGATAAAATCCCCTGTAACAAAAAGGGAACAGAATAAGTCCTTCCAGTCTTTCGTTTTAAGGGTGATATTTAAGGCTTGATTGCATGACGTTTCAATTCCTCGAGATGTTTGAGGTCTGTATCGAGCCATGGCTAATAGGGCTGTATGCCATATGCCAGATTAGGTCAAACGAAGGTGCCATAGAGTTAACCGATATGTTCTTTGTCAAAAGATAAAAACGCTCTTTTGATGGCGTCCAGTACTCACATGGCTGTGTTTGCAGCCTCGACGCATTGTAATGATGGCTTCAGGTTGCTCTGTGTCCAAATGCCAAGATCTGTTTGCGAAAAGGCCATGGAAATTTGAATTACAGTAAGGACATTTGCCCTCACGTTGTCAGTGGAAGATTATTATTTGGATGCAGGTGGATAGCGGCGAACAGATGCATTCTGAAATCTAGGAGCAATTTCTTGGACACAGTTTGCAGCCTTCGCAAATTATTTTGCCTAGCATTATTATCGCTCGAAACTTAAAGGACTTATCATAGCTTAACAAAATTGGCAAACATGATTTTACCGCAGTAAGGTTCATGAAAACTGTCATTTACATAGAGGATGACAAGTAAGGCACCGAGAACGGAGCCTTGAGGAATGCCACTAACCACGTTCACCAGTCCGATTTACCTCTCTGATACAGACTCGTCGTTTTCAACTGATCATAAATGACTTAACCAAACCTACATTGAGTGAATGAGTAACATGGCACGCAGGTAGACTCCCTGCCATACATCCACCATAGGGTTGAGGCAGCGACTGACATAAATGGATCAGTCTGAGACAGAAAAAGTGGCCTCAAAGCTGGATCAAAACTTACCGCACTTCAAAAAGTTGGCAATAATCTGCCAAATTGTTTTGTCTGCAATGCCAAGACACTTAGGAAGCCCCACCTACACAACGCTGGTAACTTTCCAGCACGTACCTCTACCTCATTGGATAACGTTTGCATCGTATTTCTTTCGGTGAAGAATGATGTGGAAAAACTGTGACGTGTCGTGTGCAGAATTACAAATATTCTTGCTAAATTGATACTAGGATTTTGGTGCTTTATGCCAAGTCAGCGATAGCGCTTGAGCTGTTCACCCACACGACAATAAAAGTTTCTTATTACTGATGATGTGCTCGAGCTGGAATCCGAAACTTCGGACGAATAAAGCCCTTGTCCCAGTGACCTTATCAACTTATTTTCAGTGTGTTACATTGCAATTACAAATTTAAGGTAGGGATCAATGCGAAAACATTGCCCTTGCATGACACAAATGATTTTAAGAAAATGTCCATGAAAATTGTCTTAATGTTTAAACATATTGTTAGGGACAACATAAGGGTTGAGGTTAATGCTAATAGTAGTGTTGAGGCGACAATTTGTTTAATGATAGTACTAAGGTAAGATAAAGTGGTTGGTTTAGTTTAAACAAGGACGGATTCCCTTTACGTTTTGGGTAAAGCTAGTTAACAGAATGAACTGGGGTATTCAAGCTTGTGGAATTTATATTTTGTGGAAAGAAACAAGTGCGTTATTTTTTACTTATCGTTGCATTCATCAGACGTGAACGAGTCCCAGAGATCGATTTTTATGATCGTGTTTGGGCATTGTGTCAAAGTATCTATCTCAAACGTTGTTTAAGGAAAGCTCATAAGCAGGTGTTCTCAAAGAGGTTCCATTTGCAATACAATTTGGCATGCACGTTTTTCTGTGCATTTTGTCATGTGCCTTACAGGTTTCTGCTCACTGTTCCCTTGACCATCATTTTTTCGCCTGAATTTATTTATCTCGATTCAATTGGTAGTAAGAGGTTTTTAGGTATGCTTATTCGAAAATCTACGTTTATTCGAAAAACATTAGCATGTTTCAACATCAGAAAAAGAAGAAACATCTGAAGAAGTAGAATATTTGACGAAAATTTTATAATTTTTAGAATTTCGAATTTATATTTGGTTAGCACCGGTAAGACACTGTCTAAGAAAACATTAGTAACTAAATAAAGATGTGACAATGTGTGCAGATAAAATGTACAAATACATTACTTGTCCTGCTATATCAACAGTAAGCGATGTTTTAAAATTAATGGTGAACTATAAAAAATTGGCAGTGAAAAAAAGCTCTTAACATAACAATTGAGGCAAAGTTCAATATTCCTTCATTATTAAATATAAGGGAGGAGAAAGAAACTGCTTCGAAAAAATGGTCAGGAGGTAATGCACAGTAATACGGTTGTAGCATTTCAGAATGAGATAATGAAAAGTCGAGGTGATTCGTTCTAAATCACTTAGGCGTATGAAACAAACTCGAACGAAAATGCGTCGATTAACTTAATTCCTCAGCATCTTAGAGTCCAGAATTTAATTGTGATGATGGTTAGTATCCATAAAAACGGTTTCAGTTTGGACTGTTGACCACCGAATGTGTACGTCCGAATGACGTCGTTGTTTGGGTGACTGGTGATATAAGGAGACATCATAGTTCATGGGCGACCCGAGGTAGCGAAAATATAGTTTTAAGAGGGTCACTTAAATTCCCGATGGTAGTTTCTCCGAGTCATGGGGAAAGCTACCGGGAAAAGATGAGGAAAACAAAAGTTTAATGAATCAGTGTTAAGATAATTGTGCAGTCTTCGCTTGAATGTAGTTAGACTCGTAAACGACCTAATTTTAATTGGCAAGTGATTCCAAAGAAAACTATACCTATAAGCAAAGAAATGAGAGCGTGTAACAATGGAGAATGCAGTGGACGTATAATAAGTGCAGACTTTCTTAGGTTATAAGGAAGACTAACAAAGCCTAAAAAGCCTGCGAAGTGTTTAAATATTATTCAATCGGAAAAGGAGAGAGAAGCCTGCTTCATGTCTCCTGACCCAAATAAATTTCATCTACTTTAGCTTTTATCATCATGAAAGTCATCATGATCAAGATCATCATCATATCATCATCATCATCATCATCATTATCATCATCATCATCATCATCATCATCATCATCATCATCATCATCATCATCATCATCATCATAATAATAATAATAATAATAATAATAATAATAATAATATTAATAATAATAATAATAATAATAATAATAATAATAATAATAATAATAATAATAATATTAATAATAATAATAATAATAATAAAAATAATAATAATACTAAAATAATAATAATAATCATCATCATCATCATCACCGTCATCATCATCGGCATCATCATCATCATCATCATCATCATCATCATCATCATCATCATCATCATCA
>WEDG01010958.1:0-11896 GCA_017591395.1 Schistocephalus solidus
ATTTTTCGAGAAGGACTTTCGAAGCATTTCGACATCTCACTTCCTTCCGTTTACACTGTCGAAATGACGAGGCAACGGAACTTTTAGAAAACACCTTCTGCCGAAGTATCGCTTCGACTGTCTTCTAGGTGGCTCATCTGGAAATTGAACATACAAAAAGCCCATGAGATTGCTTGCGGAAAACGCAGTCTACGATAGCACTTAAAAAATATACCCCGGTTTTTGCTCAAATTTTTACGGACGACTTATTGTTCGGACTGGAACAAAGGTAACTGGTTTAGGGGTAGAGTACTTCCGGCCCTAAAATTGGTCAGAACAGTTGAGTGGTATTCCTCAGTTTTATATCAGTCACTTTGCTTCAATTCATCGATTAATTTCCAAATTTTTACAATAAATCTAACAGCTTAGGGTACACAGTGTCACTCACATGTTGAACTGCGGGACACCGGCTGATTTGTGAACTCTTATGGTTGCACCACGCAGCGAGACAAAGGTTTCTCGACGTTGACTTAAGCCTGTGGCCAGCATTTGTACTGGCTAGGTGTCAGGCGAATCTTAATGAACAGGCGCATGTCACACAGTGGGAAAAAGCGGGATGCTAACAATACATATGGATATACGCGAAAATGCTGACCCCAGGTGTTGAGATGGAATGAGAAGGTAAAAGCGATCTCTGGGTAGAATGGTTTTACTCATCAGCTGACGTTTTACCCTCCTACTTGAGCGGATCATCGGAAATCACCCAGAATGGGAAATAAATAGCTTATATAGGTGTTTTTGTTACTCACTCCTGATATATCCATCAGGCTCCGTCCTTATTGGTCCTCTCTTCTTGCCTAAGTGGTGTCTGATGGTCTCGTATGGTGCTGGTAGACTGATCCTGCGGTTGATCGAATTGGCGTCCGATTGCCAGGCGTCGACTATCTCTCTCGCTATTTTGCTATTGCCTCGCCCGACTACTTGTGTGCTTTCGAAACCGAATTGGTGATTACTTTCAGGTCAACTGTCTAGACTGTCTGGCCAGTTACTACGGCATAACCGACAAACGACTAATATCGCGCATTTGTGAGCACACTCTAGCCGTTAAGCGAAGAGATTTACGACATCATGTCGCGTATACCCATGTATACATACATATATATATATATATATATATATATATATATATATATATATAATTTTTTATACATAAAATATGCGGAACTTCAGAAAAAGGTCGATCTGTTCTCGTGAGTTCTAAGATTGAGGCCGCAAGGGAGAAAGTGGGATTAATAAAATAGAATCTTTGATGTCTTTCTGAAGTAGTACTAATATAGGCTATAATACCATTTAGGCTTATTATATATGCTAAATTAAGAAATGATTGTACTAAATGGTAGAATACTACTGCGATTGGTTATAGTGATACCGTTTACCCGGGCCTTATGATGTTGGGCACTCCTATAGGTCACTGTGTTCACGTGATACGGTGCAGTCTGCAGATTGATTTAAGAGGGCGGGAAGTTTATATTTCATTCTGACAGAAAAAACGAGGTTACGCAAGTAGACATCCCTTCGCATGCATAATGAAAGCGATTATCCGCTACTTTCCTGGCTACATAACCTATTCTTTACCACCTATGAATCGACATGACGCGTACATTGCATTTTTACTCAGTCATGCGGCCGTGATCTAAGCCCACTCTTTCATTTTGATGGTTATGGAAAAAAATATAACTATGGTGTTTTTGTTAATTCCGGGGCATCGCATGCCTATGGCCGCACTCGCCAGTCACAGCGCCGTAAAGTCAGAATCCCTAGGTTTAAAACAACCGAACTGCCTCCATTGGCGGTTGGACGCGTCTTCGATCGGTTACGGAAGTCACTCGTCCCTGTTCTGCCTTGGGGCCCACCCTATAGCCCCAATAGCAGCCACACAGCGGCTATTATTTTTATGTGGATGAATATTGCTCACAAAGACAAGGGAAGACTGGAATGGCCATTTCTGGGTCATTAGACGTCATCAGCCAGCCATACCCAACCCCTGTCGGTTGTTCAAATTTATCGTCGAGGCTAACCTCAGGGCGAAGTCTTGTGGTGGAGTTGGCTTGTACAAAGCTTTTATTTGGTGAGATTGTGCGTGCGCATAAAGGGCCCCTTCGAGTAAACTAGGGGCGTCAATACCATTATCTTTGTTTACTAGGGGCCAATATGGTAGGATCGCTTAAATCAATGCCCGAAGTGTGGGGCATATTCATCTACCTGTTACGCCCGTAACCCCTCACCCAAAAGTAATCTGTGAATAGTTAATTTATGTAAATTCTCTTGACTGCTAAGGATTAAACCAAAGAACAGAGAGGTTGCATAAATGGTGTAGTATTTTTTAAATTTTACTTTAATGTCCTTCTGCGTGGATATCTTTTATTGTTGGAATGCCGCTTTTTCCCACTGTGTGACATGCGCCTGTTCACTGAGGTTCGCTGACCCATAGCCAGCACAATTACTGGCCACAGGCTCAGATCAGCGTCGTGCAAACTGTGTCTTGCAGTGTGGTGCAACCATGAAAGTTCACCAATCAACCAGTGTCCCGCAGTTCAACATGTGAGTGACACTGTGTACCCTAAGCTGCTAGATTTATTGTAAAATTTGGAAATTAATCGATGAATTGGGAGCAAAGTGACTGATATAATACTGAGGAATACAGCTCAAATGTTCTGACCAATTTTTGGGTCGGCAGTAATCTACCCTACACCAGTTACTTTGTTCCAGTCTGAACAATTAACCATCCATGAAATTTGAGCATAACCGGAGTATTTTTTAAGTGCTATCCTAGAGCTGTTTGTCTGGGTTGTATAAATTTTGTCATTCTACCTGCTATAGCAACCAAAACAGACTGCGTTTTTCCACAAGCAGTCTCATGGACTTTTTGTGTGTTCAATCTCCAGATGAGCCACCTTGGAGACAGAGTCGTAAGCGATGCTCTGGCAGAAGGTGTGTCTTAAAGTTCCGTTGCCTCTCGTTCGACAGTGGAAGCGGAGGGGAGTGAGACAGATGTTTTGAACGTCCTTCTCACAATACCTTAATTTTCAAAAAGTTGTGATGGTGGTGGTGTTTTTTTAGCGGGCAACTTCGATCGATAATATGATCCCACACTATGAAATAAGAGAAAAAGCCACGCTAAAGGTTACGATACAACCGAATCATCTGAGGACGACACCCAGTGAAGAACAAAAGCAATCGGTAAAAAAATCGGTTATTGTCACCGAACCACAAACCAGTTGGAGGGTGGCGCGTTAGAGTTAATAAATTCCAACTCATAACAATATGGGTAAATGCGAGTTAAGTGAATGGGTTACAAGTGGAATAACTGTAGAAAAGGGTGTTCAATATAAAATATGGCAAAGGGCTACCAAAGTGCCCCCCGCCTAGACCATAGACCGACGTAAACACGACGCCGAAGGTAAATGCAATGTTAAAACTCTTGAGTGATAAAGCGGCCGGGAAAGTGGACTCGACGGCCGCTACGTTTGATGCGAATATCCGCGGCACTTGAAGAGTTAGGGTGGTGGGGGAAAGTGGGGTAGATGGAGAGGGTAGGCAGGATGGAGAAGAGGGTAGGGAAGGTAAAGGAGAACGGGGTAGGGGCTCAGCACAGTCTTGCTCTTGGCGCAGGTCCGGCGGTTCCTCTGCGACTGCACCCTTGACCCGATCGACGCTAATCACGTCTGCCTTGTCACCGTGAAGGATCCGGCAGGTCTTAGGGTTGCGTGAGAGGACGGGGAACGGCCCTTCGAATGGTGGTTCCAGTGGCTTGCGCACACGGTCAAACCGAACAAACACATGGGTGCAGTTTGCCAAGCTTTTTTTGGCATAAGACTAGGTTGATGGAGTTTGGGGTGGAACCGGGGATAGTGAGCACATAAACTGCCGCAAGCGATGCACAAAACTGGTGGGAGACTCATCGACACAATGGGAGGTTGGGGTAATCGTGTCGCCTGGCAGTCGGAGGGTAGTACCAAACAGCAATTCAGCCGCGCCACAGTCCAGATCCGACTTGAGCGCCGAGCGAATGCCCACGAGCAGTAGGGGCAGGTTGTCAGACCAGTTGGTTGGGTCATCTGCGACACGCAGGCTGGTCTTTAGTTGGCGGTGGAAACTTTCAACCATACCGTTGGCAGCTAGATGGTAGGCCATCATCCGAATGCGAGTGCAGCCGAGAAAGTTGAGGAGGGCTTGGAAGAGGGCAGATTTGAATCAGGTACCTCGGTCAGTCGTAACTGTGGATGGGGCACCGAAAACGTCGATCCAACTACTGACAAAAGCCTTTTTGAGTGTGTCTGCCTCCATGTTCGGCAAAGGGATATCTTTAGCCCAGCGGATGTAGCGGTCGACGCAGATGAGGGGGTGAGTAAAACCACTGGATGGAGGCAAGGGGCCTACGGCATCGAGATGCACCTGACTGAGCCGTGCGTCGGGGCTGGGGAAGGTGCAGGGTGGGGACTTGTTGTGGAGCCGTATCTTGTTTCGCTGACAACTCAGACACGACCGTGCCCAGCCTATGACGTCCTTGTTCATGCCAGGCCAGACGAACCTTTCCGCGAAGAGCTTTTGTGAGGCTCGGATCCCAGGGTGGGAGAGTCCATGAAGAGTGTGAAACACAGCTCGACGCATCAAGGCGGGCACGAAAGGGCGATGAAAAGGAGTCGACGCATCACAGAGGATGGTGCCAGTCCCGGTGGTGAGTGGAACGTCCGCTAGCTGGAGACCGCTGACTGACTCGTCGCCAGGACAACCGACTCGTCGTTGTTCAGCAGCCATAGCAACAAGGTCGATCCCTTGTGAGAGTTGGAGAGCAGAGAGGGAGGGTCTGGAAAGCATGTCGGCCACCTCATTCTTCGTGCCATCAATGTGGTGGATGTCGGTGGTGAATTGTGAGATGTAGTCCAGGTGGGCAATCTCTCTCGGGTTGTACTTGTCGGGTGGGACCGAAGAGCAAATGTCAGTGGCTTGTGGTCCGTGAAAATGGTGAAGTCCCGACCTTCAAGGAAATGTCGGAAATGCTTCACAGCCAGGTAAATAGCGAGAGTTCACGACCGAATCTGCAGGCGTCCCAAAGTTTCTTGGAGAAAAATGCCAACGGTCGAGTCGAACCCACAAGGTGTTGTTGCAAGACTGCACCTACGACTTCGGTCGAAGCATCTACCATCAGGGACAGCTGAGCTTCTGGAGCGGGATGTGAGCAAGGTGGCGTCGGCAAGGGAAACCTTAACTTTTTCGAAAGCGGTCAGTGCCTCACCAGTAAGCTCGAGGGGACCCTTGGGACCGGACAGCATGTTGGTGAGCGGTAGCATGAGGTCAGCACAGTTCGGGAGGAACCGGCGGTAAAAATTGACCATGCCTAGGAAACGTTGCAACTGACGCTTGGAAGTTGGTGGAGGAAACTCACGAATGGCATCTACTTTGGAGGCAGAGGACTCAAACCATCAGAGTCGACATGATGGCCAAGAAATTCGAGCGAAGGCACACCAAAAAACGCACTTGGAGGGGTTGATGATGACGCCATACATTTTCGAGGCGGTCAAACACCAAGGCAAGATGTTCCTTGCTCTTCAGCACTCCGACTAGCCACCAAGAGGTCATCTATGTAGGCGTACACTAAAGGCAGGCCACGCAAGACACGGTCGATGAACCTCTGAAAAGTCTGGGCAGCATTACGAAGGCCGAATGGCATGCGGATGAACTCAAACAGTCCGAACGGTGTAGTAACAGGGTTTCGGGGATATCTTCAGGGGCGACAGGAATCTGATGGAATGCACGTTCCAGGTCAATCTTCGAGAAAACCCCTTTGCCACAAAGGGTTCCGGTGAAATCCTGAAGATGAGACACTGGATACCGATCGGGAATAGTAAGGTTGTTGAGGGCACGGTAGTCGCCACAGGGTCGCCAGTCACCCGATGTTGCCTTGGGCACCATGTGCAAAAGTGACGCCCAAATGCTCTCGGACGGTCGAATGACGCCCAGTTGTAGCATATGTTCGAATTCTGCTTTCGAAACCGGCAGGTGCGCAGGCGCCAGTGGTAGAGGACGAGCGAAAGCAGGAAGACCCGAGGTACCAATGTGGTGCACAACATCGTTTTGAACGTCGCCGCTGCGAAACTGGTGGTTGGTGATATTCAGATGTTGAAGTTGAAGCTCTCGATAAGGACAGGTAATATCTGTATTCAGGACAGAGAAATTGCAAGGGGTTGTAAAGGGAGTCAATCCTCGAACAGATAGACCGGTATTGCAATCAAGTAGACGAGAACGCCGGCAGTCCACTAGCAGGTCAAACTCGGCCAGAAAGTCGGAGCCAAGGATTGCATGAGGGACATCGGCAATCACAAAAATCCATGAGAAAGACCGGCGAAGGCCAATGTTAAGGGTGAGGGACAAGCTGCCGAACGTGGGAATGGGGAAGATTTAACAGCTTGGAGATGGAGACCATCGTTGGGACAGCGACGGTCAGCTGAAGTGGGAGGGACTACACTGATTTGGGCTCCAATGTCCACTAGGAACCGTCTGAGAGTCAAGGTGTCGTAGACATGGAAAGTGCGACCAGAGCCAGATGAGCCAGAGAAGATGGTCACCTCTATTCTCTGGCAGACTGGTTTCCCTGTGCAGCTTTGAAGGAACAGGAGGAAGAGCACCTATGGGCCTTTGCGCAAAATTGGTATGATACCAACAGACACCAGCAGTTCGAGGTCGCGAGTGAGACCGACGACCGCTGGGTGAGCGACTGGATGATCGGTAGGAGGTGAGGTGCGCAAGCTGGAGTTTAAGCGAAGCCATCTCGGCCGTCATGGCCACCATCTGCGTCACAAGGTGCTCATTAGGCGTCGGTAAGGGGGAAGTGGAGAGCTGGGCAATGGAGGGCGGCTGGAACCGCTGAACCTCCAACATCCTGTCCGCCATCTCGGCTAGCCGTGAGACCGAGAGGTCTTCTGAGACGGATGCCAGAATGGTTTGGACATCCGTGGGCAGATGCTCTAGGAACAGCTCCTTAAACAGTTTGTCATCAATTTGCAGCTCACCACGAAGTGCTTGCATCCTTCTGATGAGTTCGGTGGGTTTCCGGTCACCTAAACCCTCCTCACGAATTAGTAGTAGTAGTTGTAGCAGTAGTAGCAGTAGTAGAAGTAGTAGTAGTAGTAGTAGTAGTAGTAGTAGTAGTAGTAGTAGTAGTAGTAGCAGTAGTAGCAGTCAGTAGTATTAGTAGTAGTAGTAGTAGCAGTAGTAGTAGTAGTAGTAGTAGTAGTAGTAGTAGTAGTAGTAGTAGTAGTAGTAGTAGTAGTAGTAGTAGTAGTAGCTGTACAAGTTGTAGTACCATTTTGTAGTGCCGGCGATGAACGCCGAGCAGGTAAATGTGGTAGCAATTATATCTTCCACCGCATTAAAAGTACTATCATTACGTGCAGTACACCCTTTTTGTAATAGTAATAGTAACCAGACTAGGGCGGCCAATTCCGGGTTGTCTCTCGAGGGACGAATATATTCTTCATCCAACGCGGGATTCATGAGGTGGCCGTGAGTGTGGACCTCCTCTAATCTGCTGTTCCGCACATTCTGCTGGACGAGCCCCTGTGGTCCCCTACCCCCATACACCCCCCATACCCTCTAGTACCCTGTCCAATCTACTTCCTCCTCTTTCATTTCTGCAGCCTCCAACGGCAACTACTTTCACATCCTGCTCCAACAATCCAACCGCAGGACACGCACTCTGATCCTGTTCCCGCTATATACATAACCCACAATAGATTTCAAGATCACTTTCCTGGCCATTTGATTGAACGCACATTTTTAGATATTGACTTTTCCTGTGGCGTCGCTAAACGCCGCCTTCGGTCTAACCGTAGGTCATGTGACAGTCAGCTCCCGTGATAGACAATGCTACCGCTTTGTCACACAGCCTTTCTGTCCGCCACACGCTCCCTCCCAATTCGCTGTTGGGACCACGCGAGACTTGAGGCTAGCCTCGTAGGAGCTCGAAGTCAATCAAGGTGTTTCATTTCCTTATTGGCTGTCGGCGACAAAAGCACACGTGCTGGGGGCTGGGAATCTCGCCCGCGGACACCGACACACACACACACTTGTCTGGTGAGAGCGATTGCAGAAAATGCTTGGTGAGCCTCCTGTACGTTCTTTCGCCTCGATAAAATGTTGTCCAAACAAAAACTTCGTCTCTGACTTGTGATTTGGGAACCCTCACGATATCACAATTTTCCTTAGGTTTTCAGTACGCCCGGAGGGAAAAAAACTGAAAAAACATCAGGCGTACTCCACTAAATCGATGCCAGATTGTAGCATCCGAGGAGTTAAGTAAAACAGCAGAAATGCCGTAATCCCAAACGATCGACTTTGATCTGTCGCAAGGATCGAGAGTACGCATCAACGGGACGCCCAGTCCTCCAGACAAGCCTAGGCAGATGTGCCGCAGTGGGATTCGTAGGGATAGTTTATACGTCCTCTCGCCCCCTCCCTGGTAAATAAGGTTTTGGGTCAAAGTTAGGATTGGTGTTCAGGTTCGAAAGACTAGAGTTCAATTCCGTCTTCCAGATAATGATTAGGTTTGCGTTTAAGGTTTGGGTAAAAGTTAGGGTAGGACCCACGAGGGGGACGGGCATATAAACTATACCCACAGTAGAAAGTTCGGTCAATCGAGACGTTCAACTACTGCAGAGGGACAACAGCTACAATAATAATCGATGGGTGTTCATGCTGTCAGATAAAAGCTGACTCCTGTTGATGTCCACAGCAGCTGGGAAAGCTAGTAGCAATAGAATATAGAGTAATTCTGGCATAGGATGAGATAGGATGTAGGACACGCGGACAAAACCAATACGGGTGAACAGGAATGGCGTCCATCAAAGGTAAACAATGCTCTTAGTGCTGCTGCTTTAACCCCAAGCCCAAATAAATGTTGCTTTTTTCAAGAAGAAAAAATTATCCTTTGTAACCGTCAGATTTCGTTGACAACAGCTCTGAACACAGCCAATCTCCTTAGATGTAACACAAATAAGGATATTCGTCAGCCTCACCTCTTATTACTATTTCTTACGAAAATTTCTCGAATCTTCGTCCCTCTGCGCAAGCATACTGAGAAAGACAGGATCTTGACATAGATTCACGTTTGTGACAATGCATTTCATACCTTCAAGACAGCGCCCGGCTAGGCACCAATTCGGGTGCCAACCGATGTCCCGCCCTCCCCGTTCTCCATTCAGGAGGAAGCGCTTTTGCCATTACTGCTGTTCTCTTCCAGCCCGGCAGCGGTAGTGGAGTACCACATGCCATTGGATCCGCCAGCAACTGCCACACACAGGCATAATGCAGTTGCTGTACATTCCGTCACGAATTTCGGGTCATAATCACATGGTTAAATTTTTCACTAAAGATCCAATGGATTAGATGGCTTTTGGGCAAGAAAACATGTAGGATTTCGATTTTGACGGCTGTTCTCTCCCAGTGGTAGTGAAGTACCTCATGCCATTGGATCCGCCAGCAACTGCCGCACAAAGGCATAATGCAGTTGCTGTACATTCCGTCGCGAATTTCTGGTCATAATCACATTAATTTAAACGCTTCCAACACCTTCTCCGAGGTCATCGCTTTGTACCACGGCAATGGTTAAATTTTTCACTAAAGATCCAATGAATTCAGAAACATGGAAACACGTTACCTACGCTAATTGAGCGGTACATTTTGTATCAGACTGTGAACGCTATTACCAAAAAAGGGCAGATGTGGGAGACTGGCTATTCAGCAGAACAAAGAGACACAGCCGTGATCTAGCCAAGGTACCCAGCTACTGTTGCATCAACGCTCATACCTGTAGATTAAAAACGAGAGCAATTTCCATTGGCATTCAATTGCCACACATATCCGTCCTGTCGTGCCAGGAAAATATGTTGACAGACCTACGTTTAGTATTGAGTCAATGGGGCCAACAACGCTCGTAGTTTGCTGCACATACCCGAGTTCGTCTTTGATCTCAGCAAATAATGCCCCACATGCGCAGCTACGAAGTTGCCTAACCCATCTTCACATGTTCCGTTTGAGCCGATGATTACCGTTTTCCGTGCGGAAGAGTCTGACGAGATATTATCGCACCCCAGGTAGCGGGGCCCTCACCGATCGCGTTACGAGACACACGTGTCCCGTGGCGCCTTGGAGTTCACTCTCGGGGCCCATGGCAGATTCTGAAGTACGACCTACTAACGAGGGTGCGTGTTTACTTAAACAACTTATGAATAAGTTGAACACTAGCGGAAAGCCATTGTAACGTGAGGTGGCAAGTGGGAAGTAGTGCTCAGGTAGTATCAAAATGCAGTCAACTAGATCGAGCATCAGGCTGAGAAATGGGGGAGATTCTGGTGAAATTGTCGCAATTAACGAATGTGTTGCATGAAATGAGAAATACTACGTGGAGGATGGAAGCCCGCAGAATGTATATCCGGAATAACTGCACTCTGTGCAAGAGAATTACCAATCCTTTACCAATCCCTCATTGTCCGCTTCACCGCCAATCGTTCATATGTACTGTTAACATTTCAGCATTAGAACTGCGAACGCATGATGCTGTTACCTCACCCCGACAGACATGGAATTTGAGTATTTTCCTGTAAATCATTGCACCGTTTCGTCCACCCAGCCAGTGTCGCTACCACTTATCATTCAGTAGCATTGAAGACTAGAACACAGAATCCGCACCACTGAAACATCTCAAGGAGAGCCATCAGAGTACCAATTACCTAAGACGCACTAGGAAGCATGTATAGACTTTCTAACAACTTTATTTAGAGGTTTACGTCGGAAGCACGAAGGACAGTAATGCACGCATTTTTGTTATTTTCCAAATCCCTTGCTAGAGCTGTCAATCGATTCCACTATAGCACTGTCCGTTATGCATATTCTATTCATCAGGCCATTCTAACGAGCGGCGGCAGCGGTAGCGATAGCCTTAATATCACACGCATCGATTGCGTGAGACGTCTGCAGTCGGCTCATTTGGAGGATAGGCCTCGGAGGTTTCCCCACTTCCTCTACGAAAGTCGGTTATGTGACAAACCCTGCGAGCACACACACACACACACACACACACACACACACACACACACACGACAGTTCGACCGTCGTAGTCCGACGATGTCCACCGTATGCTCATGGGAAAGTTGAGCAGGGACGGTGACTTGCGCGTGATTTAGTTTTAAGTGATAGTAGCCTTGCGCTGCAGCTACCGCACTTCTCCTCCTCCCCACCTGAGCCCGGTGTCAAGACAGAGTCAAGAAGACCGGAGGCGGGAGAGGACGCAGGGCGGCTGGCGCGGCCAGGGTCCCCTAAGTCCTAGCCGCCCCTAGGCGTGCCACCACACCTCTATGTTCGGCATTTTGTTATGGGAGCGCAACCCGAATAACGCATGCCAAGCCCTAATGTGGCCCCGTGTTGGTCCAACGCATCTACCACGTGGCCCGTTTAGGGGGGCACAACACAAACACACGACAGTTCGACCGTCGTAGTCCGACGATGTCCACCGTATGCTCCATGGGAAAGCTGAGCAGGGACGGTGACTTGCGCGTGATTTAGCTTTAAAGTGATAGTAGACTGCGCTGCATCTACCGCACTCTCCTCCTCCCCACCTGAGCCCGGTGTCAAGACAGAGTCAAGAAGACCGGAGGCGGGAGAGGACGCAGGTGGCTGGCGCGGCAGGGTTCCCTAAATCCTAGCCGCCCCTAGGCGTGCCACCACACCTCCCATGTTCGGCATTTGTTAGCGGAGCGCAACCCGAATAACGCATGCCGATGCCCTGATGTGGCGTGTTGGTCCAACGCATCTACCACGTGGCCCCGTTTAGGGGCTCAACACACACACACACACACACACA